>BMAO01003386.1:0-21518 GCA_019973975.1 Trichonephila clavata
TTGATAGAGTAGAACTCCGTGTTTGGGATTAAAAAGTAAACTACGTCGTTGTCCAAGAAGGTGTTTTTAACCGTCTAGCTTAATGAAGTGAAATTTGAAGATTATTTAAGGCGGATCAGAAGTTATTGAAGATATCCTAGATTACAGCCACGTTTATAAATTCTACTTGTTCCAGGTTCCTTCTGAATAAGATTTCAGGTCTGTAACTTTTGTGGCTTAAATTTAAATGTGTAGTTTGATTGTACGTGTTATTTCCTCTCGTGATATCAGTTAGTATTCCGTCGTCCATAATTGAATTCTGATAATACTCCATGATAATTTATTGTTCTTAAAGTTGATTATTAATTGTAGAATTGTGTCTTAAAGAAATAATAAATAAGTGATTTATTATTTGAGTAGTCTTTAATGATGAATACTACATATCCTAACATAGATAATATGCAAAGGGGTAGTGGGAGACTACGACACTGGCGCCCAAACGAAATACCGGAATTAAGAGCAGGTGCAGGATTTAGAGTTTTGCCGGAGTTATTTTTTTCGGGTAAAGAAAATGTGTTTGAGTTTCTAAATAATATTGATGATAATATAGCTTACTATGAAATACCGGCGAATCTATCGTGTGCATATTTAAAAGGTCATTTAGTTGGGAGAGCGTTAGACTGGTTTGATGTGATTGGGTTCGAGTGTGTAAATGAAGAAGCGACTGCATTTGCAACACTTAAAAAGAAATTGTCAGATAGTTTTCCGGTAATACGGAATAAATCAGAGTTAGAAGCTCAGTTTTTTTCGTCAAAACAACGGAGAGGTCAAGCCCCGTCAGACTTTATTTTTCAAATGTTAAAATTACATAAAACCTTGGAATTAAATTATGATGAGATAAAGTTGATTGATCACATAGTAATGCGACTAGAACCCCAAATAATGGATTATTTAGAAGTTCGAAACCCCACAACGAAAACTCAATTGATAGAGTTGGTAGACCGGTATGAGGAACGTCATAACTGCAGGGAAAATCAGGGTTCGAGTAATAATTTTGCTAGACGAAGTTGGGATGTGAGTAGGAATCCTGAGGAAAGAAGGAATAATAGAAATTGGAGATATACTGGGGTCGGAAATAGTCAAAATGATCAAAGAGGACTAGGCAGGGGTGCGAATAATTTTCCTCGTCGTAATTATCAAAATCAAGGATTCGAGGGTGGAAATCGATACAATCAGTCAAATCAGAGAACAGACCGGTATCAGAACCGTAGGATGGTGGTTAGGAAGGGTCCTAATGATGATTCAGCAAAACAGAATTGGAGGCGTGTTGATTGCAACAGCGAAAGGCAAAGAAATGCCAATTTAAACTTTCAAAGAGATCGTATTGAGTCAAATCCTCCTAATAGAATTAGACTTAATTCATTGAGATTATCACCAGTTGAACTTCCGTATGTGCCGATTTTGTTGAATGATACTTTTTTAAAAGCGCTCTGGGATACAGGTGCGGAAAAGTCATTTATTTCAGAAAAAACGTACCGGTCGTATTTTTCTTTCTGTCCTTTAAAAAAATCGTTAGCTGAAGTAGTTACAGCTCAAGGGTCACAGTGCAGAAATTTAGGCACAGTTGAGTTGAAAATTAAAATAAGAGAATTTTCGCAGTTATGGAAATTTCATGTGATTGCTGAGATGCAATATCCATGCATCCTGGGTGTTGATTTCATGTCATACGCGAAAATTAGTTTTGATTTCCTGTCTAAATCGTTAATCATTCCGGATTCGAAAACGGAAAAAGTGGCAATTTTGGACGAACCGGTTCAAATAGATTTATCTAACACTAAGTTAAATTCAAAACAAAAGCAAGAATTGCAGATTTTGTTTAAAGAATTTCATGGGCTGTTTTCGCTTAAGCCTGGTCTAACACATGTATTTTGTCATGAAATTGACACGGGGGATAGTCCTCCTGTTTTTTCGAGACCTTATCGCTATGACAGGGTCAAACAGGGTATAATCGACTACCATGTTCAGAAGATGTTGGGTGATGGAACAATAGTTCCAACAACATCGCCCTACGCGTCTCCAGTTGTTTTATGTCGGAAGAAAAACGGGTTGCCGTTAGATGACCCAGAAGCTTATAGGTTTGCAATAGATTATAGGAAGTTAAATGCGGTCACGAGATATCCGCGATATCCGCTACCAATAATTGATGATTTGATCACTAATATTCCGCACACCGAAATTATGACATCACTTGATTTACGCAGCGGATACTTTCAGATGGCAGTAGACCCCAAAGATGTGCATAAGACGGCGTTTGTTACAAAAAATGGTACTTTTGCATTTACTCGCATGCCATTTGGCCTTTCGGGGGCAGCTCCAAATTTTCAAAGGGCCATTGAGATGATCCTCAGGCCAGTCCTCGGCCGTTTTGCTCACTGTTATATGGATGACGTGATAATCGCGTCTCCATCTTTTGAAAGCCATGTAGAACATTTACGGGAAGTATTCAGATTATTGCAGGAGGCTGGTTTGACATTGAATCGCGAGAAATGTCATTTCGCGAGGGAACAATTACGTTATTTGGGTTTAGTTATTAATAAAGAAGGAGTTAAAACAGATGAGGAAAAGTTAAAAGCAATTATTGAAATGAAACCTCCGAAAACGGCAAAACAAATAGCAAAATTTTTAGGAATGACGGGTTGGTATCAAAAGTTTATTAAAAACTACGCAGACATGTGTGAACCCTTATATAATTTAAAACGAAAGAACTCTAAGTTCCATTGGTCGGAATCAGCGCAAGAAGCCTTTGATCGTATTAAGAAAGCACTGACAGAAGCTCCAGTGTTACAATTACCAGATTTTTCCCAGCCGTTTGAACTCTATACGGATGCGAGCTCAGTGGGGGTAGGAGCAGTATTGACACAGAATAATAGGCCTATAGCGTTTGCATCGAGAACTTTAAACCGAGCAGAAAGGAATTATACTGTGACGGAACGTGAATGTTTAGCTGTCATATGGGCATTAAATAAATATCGCACGTATTTCGGATCCTTGCCGGTTAAAGTGATAACAGACCATGCTGCACTTACCAAATTAACAAAGGGAAAGAATTTGTCATCTAGAATGATAAGGTGGACGCTTAAGTTGGCGAATTTTAATGTAGAATGGGAACATCGCCCAGGTACGCAAAATTTAGTGGCTGATATGTTGTCCAGAAACCCGTTAGAAAGTAATGAGGAACCAAAAGTGTCTTGTGCGGTGATTAGATCGTTAGTATTATCTTCTAGAGAACAGTTAAGAGAGGAACAGAGAAATGACCCGGAGCTAGGGCATATTATGAAGTTTTTGGAAAATCCGGACGATAGTTCTGTTAATGAATCGATCTGCAGAAATTGGTCCAATGACTTTAAAATCGTTGACGGTTTGCTATATTATGCAAAGTATACAACCACACTAGGTGAATTAAGGGTGTTTATACCTAAAACATTACGTAAAGATGTTATGCGAGAATTTCATGACTCGCCTATGGCAGGTCATCTAGGCAAAAAGAAAACCTACTTAAAATTAAAGGACGCGTGTTATTTTCCGTACATGAGGAAATACATTTATAAATATGTAGCAACCTGCGACCAATGCCAAAAAGTCAATTATAAAAACGGATTACCAGCTGGTCAATTAATTCCCATAATAACGAATTTTCCGAATGAAATCGTGTCTTTAGATTTGTTAGGCCCATACCCTGCAACTAGTCCAGAACGCTATAGATTTATTTTAGTAATTACCGATAATTTTTCTAAATGGGTTGAAATAGTTCCCTTAAGGAAAGCTTCGGCTAAAGCAATTGCCAATGCATTTTTTGAGAATTATATTGCGCGTTATGGAGCTCCTGTAAAGTTAATTACAGACAATGGTCCCCAAATGATATCCGAAGTTTTCGAGCAAGTGTGTCGCAGATTGCACATAAAACACGTTAAAACTGTGGTATATCGTCCACAAGCTAATCAAACAGAACGAGTCAATCGCACTCTTTTAAAAATGATTTCGAGTTTTGTCGCGGATAATCACACTAACTGGGATCAATTTCTGCAAGAGTTCGGTTATGCAATTAGGACAGCAGTACATGAGACAACGGGTAAAACACCGGCGGAATTATTTTTAGGTCGAAATTTAATCACTCCTTTTCAGAAATTAGTTATGGTAACTGATGGATCAGATTTAGTTTGTGGGAACATAGAAAGGTTGTTTGAGGAAGCTAGAGTTCATACAAAGCGCCAGCAAGAGAAGTGGGCGAAATATTATAATAAAAAGAGGCGTGAAAATAATGTGAAAGTTGGTGATCTAGTATTAGTTCAAACTCACCCGTTAAGTTCAAAATGTAAAAAAATAGTAGGTAAATTTATGCCAAAGTTTGAAGGCCCATATAAAGTTCTGAGTGTAAAAAATAATAATAATTTAGTAATATTAAAATTTGGTAAAAGAATAACGGTTAATGTGGATCAGGTGAGAATTTACTATCAAAGAGAAGACAGTGTTGCCGAGTCGGAAAGTAACACTAGTAGTAATCATGGTGCAGTGACATCAATCAGGTCAGATGATGCGCAGTCGTCATTGGTGCAATCGGAGAATGATAGGGGTGGTCGTAAAGGATCGAAATCAGGAAATGTAAATGGTAGTAGAGATATAGTTGCGAATAGACGCGATGGAGTAGAGGTGAGAAAAAAACGTGGACGGACGGAATCTACTGTTTCTTCGGGGGATAGCGCGTATAATTTCAGGAAAAAAAGACCTGTATGTGCTGAGAGAGAGAAAAGAGGAAGGCCTGACTCATGGATTGACAATGTACGGAAGAAGAGACCAGAGGCCCAAGCAGATCGTGAGAAAAGAAAGATTTCCTTGTCAATGTCCTCTCGTCCCTCCAGGAAGCGTTATAGAAAGGTGGAAGAAAATAGTTCTGAAAGAGCAGTTCCAGGACCATCCCACAGATTCAAGTATAACAGACCTCATCAGGAAAGGAGCTGTCCATACAATCTTCGGAGCCGACGTCGAGTGGACAACAGCCAGGTTCCAGTTCTCACAGAAGAAAACAACGCCTCAGCAGGAGCATATCAACTTCAACGGACTCGATGGATGAAGAGACCCAGAAGGTTAGAGCGCAGAGTGGACAACCCTAGGACAAGGTCATCCAGCACAGAAGCCATGATGGGAGACAAAGCCTATGCAGATTGGATCTAAAGACTAGTCAGGTTGTATAATTCTAATTTGTTTATTTTTCCTCTGACAGACAGTTCGGAGTATTTTCCATGTGGGCTAGTCTAATTTTTTTGTAAATTTAACGTACAAAAGTGTCACTGAGTTGTGTGCATTTTCATATCGGTTGAAAAGACTTTTGTATTAATTTTTTTTCCAAATTGTGGAAAAACATTTGTTGAATTGCAATTGTTTTACTACACATTAAAGACGTGGCTTTATATGTGAGATTACTTGTATTGTTTGTTGTAATATATTCTATGTAAAATGTATATATTTTGTGTGTAATTATTAAGATGTATAAGTAATGTCTGGTTTCTGGGCGCGGCGTAATTAGGAATACTAACAAAAAACATTAACAGCGCAGCGCGATTGATTGGGAATTTTTGAAAATGAAACCAGATAAGGGTTATTTTGTTACTAAACTATATATATATATAATATAATGTATGCCATATTTTATGTCAATAAGGAAGTTGTGTAAAAGTTCTGTGCATTTAATGTCATGTTTTAGAAAAAATTGACAAGGTTTCCTTTCAGGGCAGCAGTCCCTGAACATAGTGATGTGATGAAAGTTTGATGTCGTATGAAGATACTGTATAAAATTTTTGTATTTATTAGCACTTAAGTAAAGTGCATGATCAGGGTTTTTTCCTTGAAAGGTTTTCCCCTGATCTTCGCCCGAATGGGATGCACTGTAGGGAACCTAATATTGTGAAAGATAAATAAATTAGAGTGGAGTACCCTTTTGAGTAGTCATTTCTGTGTGCTAGTTTAATTAAAGTTTCTAACTTAGAGAGTTAAAATTTTCTGCTAATTCAGTGTTTTCAGGCATTATAAAGTTCGTGAGTTAAAACTTTCTACAAGTTTAGTATTTTCAGGCGTTATAAAGTTCGTGAGTTAACTTTTTACAAGTTCAGGCATTCTAGAGTAGTTAAAATTTGTGCAGGTTCAGTGTTTTTCAGATGTTAGGTAAATTAAGCGAATTCTTGCAGGTCGTTTAGACCGTCAATAAGTCACGCTTTTTTTCTCGGAGGGGGGTTGTGACGGGTGCTTACGCGTTTCACTAACCTTCTCTTATAAACTTTTAAATTGTATTTATTTTGACCAATCCCCACTGAGAGCTGGAAGAGTGACTTATGTAAATAAGATAGTTTCGTGTTTAGCGAGTTCGAAAGAGATATAAAAGGGAGAAATGAAATGAAGAGAAGGATGACTAAGCGGTTTGATAGAGTAGAACTCCGTGTTTGGGATTAAAAAGTAAACTACGTCGTTGTCCAAGAAGGTGTTTTTAACCGTCTAGCTTAATGAAGTGAAATTTGAAGATTATTTAAGGCGGATCAGAAGTTATTGAAGATATCCTAGATTACAGCCACGTTATAAATTCTACTTGTTCCAGGTTCCTTCTGAATAAGATTTCAGGTCTGTAACTTTTGTGGCTTAAATTTAAATGTGTAGTTTGATTGTACGTGTTATTTCCTCTCGTGATATCAGTTAGTATTCCGTCGTCCATAATTGAATTCTGATAATACTCCATGATAATTTATTGTTCTTAAAGTTGATTATTAATTGTAGAATTGTGTCTTAAAGAAATAATAAATAAGTGATTTATTATTTGAGTAGTCTTTAATGATGAATACTACATATCCTAACATAGATAATATGCAAAGGGGTAGTGGGAGACTACGACAACCTTTACTATTAGCCCTCGTGCTTTGTTGATAGCAATAGTAAAACTATAAATTGAACTCGTTTGAATTGAAATGGTAGGTCAGTGGGGATACTTGGAATTCGAGGTATAACAATTTCCCTTTTCATGACATATGTTAAAATATTCGCACCAAGTATATTCTGCATCAATTTTGTGATCCAAAGCTTCGTTACTTTACATAGTCGAGGTGCGTAGGGATTTGGCGTAAGCATAACTGGTACATTTAATTTTAATTGAAGTTTATGTGAGGGTACACCCGAAAGTTCAAGTGAATTTAAAAACTCCGTGTGATATGAAGTATCTTGTTCTTTACCCATGATTGTATTCATTGATAAATATTCCTTCATTTCCTCTCCCCCCGCACGTCGTTTAAATTTTCAATATTGATTTTATCTTACACTATTAAAATTCGAAGGTAAACAAACGTATCTATGTATGTATCTATCTATGTGCGTCTATCTTCTCACGAACAGCACCACGCAGAAAGTCGCGGAAGGTACCAAAAGATCGGGAATTTTCCGGGGAAGCCGTATTGCCTATTTATATTCCGATATTGTAATTAGTTAAAAAGATATTAATTAAAAACCTTAAAACGCCGAATTGTTTTACTCCTGCCGGTTGTTTACTTGGCGGAACTTCCCTTCCGTTTCGGCCGAGCGGTAATCTTACGTTTTCCACCATATTAAAATTGTCATCCGATTTTCGGTGTCGAAATTAGACAAAAAATAATTACAGAATCGGAAAGATCATTTATTTCGCCACGACACGGTGTAATTTTTTTTGTAAAATAACGATATTTTTTATTTTTTTCGAATTTTTTTAAAATAGTGTTAAAACTGATGCGTTTTTATGAAAATTATTTCTAAGTTGTTGGGTATGAATTACTTTTCGTGTTATTAAATCGATATTCTACACTAATTAACTTCAAGCCTTTCTCTTTTAGATCCATTCATTTAAAAAATAAAATTCCCAAAACTTTTTTTTTTATAGAATTTTTAAAAAGTAGTCTTAATTTTTACTTCACATTGAATAACTTCGTCATTTATGAAGGTAATCTCACAAAACCTTTTTTCCGTGTGTACAGTAATATTATCCGTAACATATACGAAGATTGAAAAAATTGCTTCAAAATTACGGATCCCCTCAATTAAAAATTCAATTCAATTTGAACCGACCATTCATTATTATTGCCTATTTTCACTTTTGCTACAGGGGTCCATAGCGTGGTTGTCTAGAGCGCGTCGGTTTCGCAAAACATCTTATTCCTTCTCTTGTCTGGGTTCGAACCTACCGAATTTGATTTTGTTGGTTTCTGCTTATTTTTCCCACGTAAATTAATTTTACTGATAACAGAGGATCATGTTAAAATAAGTATTTATTTTAATGTACTTTTCATTTTTTTTTTTTTTTGCCTTAAAAAAGGTTTTTTTCTGATTTTTAATCATTCAAAGTAATTTCTATCTTTTTCAACAATTCCTAACAAGAAGCTTTCATTTCTGTTTATTTTTCCCATGTAATTTTTCAGTGCTGCCATTATTTAAGCAAACGGAATGTCACAATTAATTGCTAAATGAATATTTTTAATCAATTTTAATGTAAAAATATTAATAAGTTATAGTTTTGTATTTTATAAATATCGATGAATTTAAAAGAAAATGATTTTTAAAAAGTTCATTGATATTTAGAAACAGTGATTAAAAAAGTAAAATGCCGAAAACTATATGTCACAATTAATTGCTAAATGAGCATTTTTAATCAATTTTATTAAAAATAATTAATAAGTTAGTTTTGTATAATATAATTTTTTCCGCAGATACGTGTTTAAATAATTTTAACACAGAGTGGAATGAAAAACTATAAAATTAAAATTAAAAAAATTAAATGTTTTTATCAAATAGTATTCTTTTTTTTTTAATGTTTTTTTTTCAGTGAATGTTAGCATATAACTAGGTTTCCCCCCCAAAGTGGATTTTTAACACTTATATATGTTTAATTAAACATCCAAATGTTTCAAGAGCTATCTGTAGAATTTTTTTTATTAGTATTTATTGATAATGGATTTAAATTAATATATTTTTTTAAAATTAAAATGCATTCAATGCATTTCTGAGATTCATTTAAAATATTTATCAGTATCGAAATTTTTGTTCTCTTTCATAAAACTTATAGTTTACTTTAAAATAATGCGTAATTGCATGAAACTTCCCCCCCCCCGTGTCAAATATTTCATAAAATTCTCACAATTTTACTTCAAGAATTAAAATAGTAGTGAAATTTTGTAATTTGAAAAATTTATACTTTCTGTTCTTTTTTCAGCATACAACTATTTTTAAAAATGCTACAGTTTCGTTTCCGGGAAAAAACTAAAAAAATTAAATGTGTTTATCAGATAGTATTATTTTCTTTTTGAATGATTTTTTTCAGTGAATGTGTACTTATAACTAGGTTTTTTACATAGTGTTTTTCTTAGCAGTTACAAATGTTTAATCAAACATCCAAACGTTTCAAGAGCTATCTGTAGAATTTTTTTATTATTATTTACAGATAATGTGGATTTAAATTAATATATTTTTTAAAATCAAATGAATATTTCTATTATTTCCTTATTAAATTAATTATTTGTTAATAAAAGGTATATCGCTTATTATTTTGGATAAAAATACGTTCTAGAGCCAGGAATAAATATTTGTCCTCAGTGCCAGCCTAGCGGTAGCTAGACCTTCTACTTCAGTTACACAGTATACCTAAGTAAATAAAGTGAGAATGATAGGTTCGCCTAAGCTAAAACTAGCTTCGGCGGTCAGGAGGTGGTGGGGGGAGGTGGAACATAGTTTCCGTAAACGGAAAACAGCTTTTGCGTTTCGTTCTTCAATCCGAAAAGGGGGTTTTCGTTACGTTTAACATCATGGGGGGGGGGAATTCTTAGAAATCAGGTAGTATCTTCGTTGCGCTATGAGGCAAACGGTACATGAGGTGAGGCTGGTTCATGAAGTTAGATTGAGAGCTAATCATTGGGTTGTCATGATTGCAGAATGGAAAGTTGCAGAATGGAAAGTCGAGGAAACATTCGCTATTAGGGTGTGGATGGGTTCAACACAAAGTTCTTCGTGGAGAACAGATCTTGGGATGTACCTGTTTATTATGAAGTCTTTGAATATCATTTAATTGTGTGTTACTGGCAGATCCCCAAATGGGGCATGTATACGTTAAGATGGGGCGAAGATAGGTTTTGTAAATAAATATCCGGTTATTTAAAGAGAGTTTGGATTTCCTTCCAATCAGTACGTTCTAGAGAGACATTTTTAAGCTAACTGTAAGTAGCGATTGATTGATTAATGAAAACCTGAAAATTATTTTATTATTTTAGATTCCTAAAAATTATCTATTATTAAAAAATGATGACTTTTTTTTTACTCAAGCATCAAAATAGTTTTCTTTTATTGTTTAAATTTATTATTTTTTTACTAAAGCAATATTGTTTTCGACATGTCATGAATAGAAACTTGAAGATAAATCTTATATCTGAGAGGAGAGTCAGGGGAAAATAGATCTACACTCAAATAAGCCACTATAACACAATGCAGTAGAAAGAGAACTGAAACATGTTTGACATTAGTAAGATCTGGAAGATATTTTTTTTTTCGAAAAAGGGAATTGTAGTGACGTTTATATAAAGGAATCACACACATACCAGGAACTTTGATAAAGGAAGGTGAATTTCCATGGCAGTATGTTATGCATTCGAAACAAATTTTAATAAAACACTCAAAATACTTAAAACAATCATTTAATAATTTCTTCTTTTATAAAGATAATTGCATGAAACATTTTTCCCGTGTGTCGAATATTTCAAAAAATCCTCACAATTTTACTTCAATATTCAAAATAGTAGTGAAATTTGAAAAATTTCTACTTTTCTGTCTTTTTTCAACATACAACTATCTTTAAAAAGGCTATATTTTCGTTTCCGGGGACAAAAAATTGCAACGAAAGAACTGAAAACTGAGTGAGTGATTTTTTAATTCGCACTGTTTGCCTATTCCAGGGTTATTGGCGATGGACCTCGAAATTTTCAACCATGGTCAAGTGACGAGGACGACACCTGCGCTTTCACAAATCTCTAATAATTAGAACACCACACCAACGCAAGAACAAATTTCGAAAAAGGGAGTTTTAATGACATAGTTAAAGAAATCACTCACATCGCGCACATAAGAGCTATCGGCCTGAGGGAAACACGAAATTTCCATGGGGATGAAGTTATTCACTCGGTAAAAGTCCGTGCAACGCCGGGCTAAGCGGAGAGGAAAGAAACAAAGAAATCAAAGTAATTTCGAAAAATAATATTGGTAGTGTTGAATTTGTGAAGAGAAGGGAAAATGTTAAGCGACAAAGCCATGACACGCACTCACGGGTCATGCACTCACATCGTACGCGTCAAAACCACACAAAAGTGTTGGCGTCAGAAAAAAATGGAGGAAATTAACATGGGGATTAAGTTATACCCTCGGTATAAGCCCGTGCAACGCCGGGCCATGAAAGCTAGTTGACAATAATCATTGTCAGGCGTCAATATTGATCTTGCGCGCAACCACTGAACACAATTTAAATTTTGTTGAAAGCCCGGGTAAATTTGAGCAATAAGATTTACATCATTTTCTACAAAATTACAAAATTCTCCGGAATGAAAAGTTGTGGTAAACCCGACCATGGGTCCCGTGCGGAATATGGCAACCCCTGAGAATAGTTTTGAGAATCTGGCCTGGCGGACACAGAGCGATGTAAACACACAAAACCGATGTGTGGCGAGCACCGCAATAAATTAATATAGTATGAGAATTGTTGCCTCTTTTCACCATAGTGGTGGTATCTTCACGCGAAACCTTTACCTTGTGAAGAGTATTTTACGAAATCGATGGTGATGGAAAAAAACATCGTCATTCAACTAAATTTAGTATAAGGACTCAATTCCTTTGTCTATGGATCCGAGCATCTACTTCCTTGGTTTCGATTTCGGGTGTGGCTCTCATCTTCAACTGCAAATGTATCACAGATAAGTGGATTTTTTTCTCCGTTTCATTTTTCTGTGCTTTTAATTTAACTTGAACTGTTTTATCAATTTAATATTTTATTTTATTCTTTCATATTTAATGCTAAAATTACTTGATTGCATGTAATAATTTCGGATGAAATAAAATTCTTGTGATACAAGTTTAAAAAAAAAATCATGTGTACTATCGATGAAAATGCCAAATTCTAATTAAATATAATATTACTGATTATTATAGCGCTTTTATTATTGAATGCATATCTATTTTATTGTTTATTTAGTAATTTTGTTCTAAAACCTTGCACAATGTCGGAAGTAAATGCTGTACAAACGCCAGTATATAATAGATCCGATCCCATCTTGTGGTTTGTTATGTGCGAGAGTACATTCGCTTTAGCAACCCCAAAAACAATAACTGAGTCTTTAACTAAGCGCGCGCACACACACACACAATTACATTTTTAGTAGCTCATCTCCCTCCCGACACAACGTCCTTAGTTCGCGATGTCCTCATGCACCCAGATGCCACTGATCCCTACGCGCAAATAAAAAACGAACTCATAAATCATTCAGGGGAATCGTCCCAGCAGGAGATTCGGAAACTCCCTTTGGGGGAAGAATTAGGCTCTCGAAAACCTTCCGAACTACTGTGTAACATGAAACGGCGCGCAGAATCTTTGAATGTTGATGATAAACTGATGACGGAGTTATTTCTGCAGCGTTTGCCGTCTTCGGTTCAAACAATTTTAGCTGTTGTTTCTGACCTCACGTTAGACAAAGCCGCCGACATTGCGGACAGAATTTTCGAAGTCTCGCCATTTCCTATTGAAACTTTTTCTCTTTCAAAAGAACAATCATTAGAATCTAAACTGTTTCGTGAAATTGGAAAATTAAATCAAAGAATTGATCGTCTTTCAATCTCTCGTGGTCGCTCTCCATACCGTCGGAACAAAAATTCCCGTGAAAGAAGCATTTCGAATAAGCGTGATTTTTCGATTTGCTGGTTTCACAGGCGTTTCGGAAAAAAATGTAGAGAAGAAAAATGCATTAAACCATGCACATGGCAGGGAAACGAAGCCAGCAAAGAATAATGGCGACTTATTCTTTGCCCAAGGAATCACGTCGTCTGTTCATTCGAGACCGGACAACAAATATCTCCTTTCTGGTCGACACCGGTTCTGACGTGTCTTTTATTCCTGCTAATGCCTATCAAAAAAGAAATGCTTCACAACAAACCCTTTTTGCCACGAATTCATCCTCAATTAATGTATATGGGCAGAAAACATTAAGCTTAAATTTTAAATTACGAAGAGATTTTATGTAGACTTTTCTGATTGCAGATGTAAGTACACCAATTCTTGGTGCAGATTTCCTCCATTATTTTGAATTGGTGTCAGATCTCAGACATAAATGTCTTAGAGATACTAAAACAAAAATACAATCAGTAGGGCATTTAAAACATACTAATCTCCATTCAGTCCAGATTTCTTTCTCTAAATATACAGTTTACCATAAACTTTTGAAAGAATTTCCCTCTATCACAAAATTGCCTAATCCAAATCAAACAGTGAAACATAAGACTATTCACCATATAATAACAAAAGGTCCTCCTGTGGTAGCAAAACCCCGAAGGTTGGCCCCAGATCGCCTAAAAATTGCAAAAACAGAATTTCAAAACATGATGCATCTGGGACATTTACGACCTTCGAAAAGTAACTACGCTTCCCCACTTCATATGGTTCCTAAGAAAGGTACTTTAGATTGGAGACCTGTTGGTGATTATAGAGCGTTAAATTCTCAAACATTAAAAGATAAATACCCCATTCCTTGTATTGCTGATTTTACAGCTGAATTACATGGCTCAAAAGTTTTTAGTCTAATTGATCTAGTAAAAGCCTATCATCAAATTCCTATTCACCCAGATGATATACACAAAACGGCAATTTGCACTCCGTTTGGTTTATTTGAATGTACACGAATGCAATTTGGATTGTGTAACGCATCCGCAACGTTTGAACGCTTTATCGATGAAGTCACTCGTGGCTTACCTGGAATTTACGCTTTTGTCGATGACATTTTAATTGCATCTAAAAATCCCCAGGAACATTATCAACATTTAAAGAACCTATTTTCAAAATTAGATAAATATGGTCTATGCATTAATGTATCTAAATGCATATTTGGTGCATCATCAATAGACTTTTTAGGCTTTAATCTGTCGGAAAATGGAATTAAACCTCTACCTGATAAAGTAAAATGTATTCTAGATTTTCCTAAACTAAACACATTAACACAATTGCGTAGATTTTTGGGCATGTTTAACTTTTATAGGTGCTTTATACCAAAAGCCGCACATATACTTGCTCCCATTGTTCAGTTTCTAGATGGACATACAAATCAAAAGAAATCTCATTCTAGTGTTTGCAAATCATCCGAACCATTAAAATGGAATGAAAACGCAGAACAAGCTTTTCTTGCAGCGAAAAACGCTATGGCAGAAGCTACCCTTTTAAGACATCCGATTCTAGGGGCTCAATTGAGCCTATGGGTGGACGCTTCAGATATTGCTATTGGAGGCACTTTATCCCAATTATCACAGGGGAAATGGTAACCAATAGCCTTTTTCTCCATGAAACTTAACAAAAGTCAGCAAAAGTAGTCGACTTATGGCAGGGAACTATTTTCACTTTATTCGGCTATAAGAAACTTCAAGCATATGTTAGAAGGCAGAAACTTCACAATATACACTGACCAAAAGCCTCTAATTTATGCTTTTAAACAAAACCCAAATAAATGTTCTCCTCGACAACTACGCCACTTAGATTTAATTTCCCAATATTCTACCGACATTCGGCATGTGCTAGGTTCAGAGAACATAGTTGATGATGCTCTTTCCAGAATCGAAATTGATTCAATTACTAATTCTAAAAATTTAAATTTTAAAGAATTTGCATTAGCACAGAAAAATGATCCAGAAGTTCAAAAATTTCTGCAGAATAATGAATCATCTCTTAAATTAGAGCTAAAACCATGCCAAACATCATATTGCAATTTGCTTTGCGATATTTCAACAGGAGTTTCACGTCCTTTCGTCACTGCATCGTTTCGAAGAACAATATTCAACCATCTTCATAATCTTGCACATCCAGGGATAGTACCTTCTACAAAACTCATCTGCTCTCGCTACGTGTGGCCTGGCATGAAAAGCCAAATAAAGCAATGGGTCCGGTGTTGTGAATCGTGTCAAAAGTCGAAAATCCAAAGGCACACTAAAACACCTCTAGGAACGTTCTCTCTTCCTGACGCTAGATTCACTCACATTCACATAGATATTGTAGGTCCCTTGCCACCATCTGAAGGTCATCGTTATCTTCTTATGATAATCGACCGCTTCTCCAGATGGCCAGAACCAATCCCCATTCCAGACATGCAAGCAAAAACCATTTGCCGTGCAATTTTTGACACGGATCTCTCGTTTTGGTTGCCCATCTATAATCACCTCTCATCAAGGAACCCAGATGAGTTCATCAATGTATGTTGAATTTACTCGCATGCTGGGAACACAAAAGATCAAAACTACAACATATCATCCAATTTCAAATGGAATAGTGGAACGTTTCCATCGACATTTAAAATCAGCCATTAAAGCCCATGAGAATGACAGATGGTCTGAAATAGTCCCCATCATTCTTCTCGGCATTAGAACAGCAGTTAAAGAAGATCTGCAATCTTCTTGTGCTGAAATTGTTTATGGAACAAACCTACGTCTTCCTAGTGACATGATAGATATATCAAACATTCCTTTTTGTGATAATCATTTCATCACTAATCTTCGTAACAGAATGCAACTGAATCCTGTTGCAACATCTGCTCACTGCACTGATCGATTCTACATTCATCCTTCACTAAAATCATCATCTCATATCTTTTTGAGAATCGATCGTGTGGAACCACCTTTATGTCAACCGTATACTGGACCACATAAAGTTCTGTCCAGAACAGACAAATCTATCACCATTGACGTTAATGGTCGAAAAACTAAAGTTTCTCTAGATCGCGTCAAACCCGCACATCTTCTCTCAGAAACTGTGTGTGAAACTCCACCTTCAGTGAGCAAAAGTGTAAAAGATGATAAAATATCTACTAACAAAAAACCAATATATTCCACAAAATCAGGAAGACATGTACATTTTCCAAAAAAACTAGCCACTTATGCTACATAATTTTTTTCTCCTTCTAGAAGAACTTTCAGTTGGAAATTTTTTTGTATTATATTTGTATATATCTTATTTACATGTTCTATTTTTTCTGTATATATATCATATTCAAATTGTTAATGTATTTCTACCAGTACGGATTCTCAAAAAGAAAAAAAAGGGGGAAGAAAGAAAATAATGTTTATAAAATTTTAAAAACTAATGTCGTTCCCTTGGGCTGTTACCCTCAGTCACTGGGGGGATACTCTGTGGTAAACCCGACCATGGGTCCCGTGCGGAATATGGCAACCCCTGAGAATAGTTTTGAGAATCTGGCCTGGCGGACACAGAGCGATGTAAATACACGAAACCGATGTGTGGCGAGCACCGCAATAAATTAATATAGTATGAGAATTGTTGCCTCTTTTCACCATAAAGTATAACCTCCAGCTTCTGCGTCCAAGCATCCATAACCGATTTTCAATTGCGTCTCCGCATAATGTTCGGAATCTACGTAATTATGCACCGTCATATTCGGTTTCAGACTGAATTTTTCAACTTTTGCCCATAAGCTTGATGACTTAATAAGAGACTCTGATTTTATCTGCCGGTGTATCCCCTCTGGATTACAGGGAGAGGTTTTCAGAATTCATCCAGCTAAGAAAAATAAAAAAACTACCATTCCTCCTACTATGTCTGTACTATCTCGTAAATCCTGAAGAGTCCGATTTAACACTTCTATAACTTTCTTTTGAGACATCCTACTTTCATTCCACACTAAAAGCTTACATTGTCGAAGCATCCTGCCTCGAGAGCTATTTTTTCTGAAATTTCAGATGAGTGAACCTTCAAATGCAAGATTAAGCGATAATTTTAAAACGGAATGTGCAGTACGACCGTTGGTCAGTAAAGTCACGGCTATACCAGAAGAATTCATAGCAATTGTTATCTTCTGGGTTTACTCATGGTCATTAATAATAAGTTTAGAAAAAATGTTTTTCAGGTTCCTCCAGGGGCGTCGAGAAAAAAAAAGAGTGCACCACTGTCGGATTCTATTTTGCGTAACACTTGTTGGAAAACGCGACTTTGTTCTGGAGTTTATTCCCCAATGAATTAATTATGTTGCTTGATGTTGCAATGCTGTAAAAATCGTAGTTTAATTCTCAAGCATTTTCATTATCGAAACCATTTCCGTCGACTTGTTGCTGACTAATCATTCCAAAATCATGCATCTTCTTACCAACCATTGTGAAAACCTTTATTGCGATTCGTTGTAGATGTGTTCATTGAAAGGCCTATTTGCTTGTACTTGCTGCAGTCGTCTCAAAATATCTTCCGCCATGTACTTTTTGTACTTATTCCAACAGGTTTGAGGATGAGAAAAGATCGAAGATAATATAAGTATTGCATATAGCTCCCTAATTTTATGTGGCGAGTGACATTGTATGGATGTCTCCCCAGTATATCTTCAAAATAATAACATCATGTAAAATATCTAGATTCAGTATAAGTGAATTGTTTTTCCAAAATATGGCCTTATATTGGAATTAATTTTAAAAAAATTACACAAAGTGTTAAATGTAAAGTAAGGACTTTTTATGAAACCATCATTTAATATTACCATAGAACTTTCAATATCACTCAATTCGCTAAAACTGTATTTCGTTTATCTTTAAAAAGTGGGAGAAAATTTGCATTAAAATATCTGGGATTGTCGGAATAGAGAATTATTCCCCTATCAAACTGCGACTGCTGCTCATATTGTCTTCGAAAACGGCGTAATAGCATGTCTACTTGGGTACATTTTTTGTAGATGATTCAGCACACTCAACCAAAGCTTGTTTACCTGTTTTATACTGCACGGAGAACGACATTAAACGCCCGCAACCGGCTATACGTTTCGTTACGATCCCGCAATTATTTCTTAGTGCGCTAATTTTTTTGTCTATGATTGTACTTCGAAATTATATTTTCTAATAATAAATGCTTTTAAAATATTGTGCTTTTTGGGTCATGTTAATGTATTTGATAAATCTCTGAATTGTGGCTCTCATAAATTGTTTCCAATTTGTTATTTATTATTGTGAAGGGATTTTTTTCCAGTATAGAGCAAGCCAATAAATTTGAGGAATGAACATGAAAAAGAAACTTATTTCTCTTCCAATAAAACGTTTTCTTTTAAAACAGGGTTTAATTTTCAGTAATGGTCAAATCGTATACTGGCTAATACACTATTGTTTTATTTTGATTTTCCCCCCGAAAAATTGGATTTTTTAATTTTATTTTAGTAACACTCACTGAAGTAAGACTTTATTAAAACTGTGCATTAATGTTTTATGAAGAGATTTAAAAGTTTTCTTTAAAAATTTAATGTTTCTTCTTATTAATGAGAGGCTGTCAAAAGCAAAACTTCTCGAACTTACTGTAAGTGGTAACCACAAAATTGTTATGAAAAGAACAAAAACGCACAAATTATTAACTCTACATAGAAATGAGATGGATATATAAATAGTCGTATCACAATAAAACGTTTCGGAAAATAGATAAGTTTTCTTAATACATATTATATCTTACTGCCTCGATATCTATTGGTTTTTGTAATAATTAATGGATAATTTTTCTAACAACTAAAAGGTAATGTAACTGTTTGGAAAAAAAAATTGTTTTTTTGAATAATGGAGAATAATAATTTTTCTGTCTTTGAGCCAGTATTATAATAAAAAAAAAACACTGTATTATTCATTTTAATAATATAAGATTAAAAATAATAAAATATAACAGTTTTTAATTGGCCATATAGTTTATATTTTACATCAATTTTTATGAATCGTACTTAAAAGTCGTAACATTTTATTAAGATTCTAAATTCTCCAAATTCTGAAAAATTGACTTTTTGGTTAAAAAGTTCCCTAATTTTAATGTTCATCAATGAAAACTGTATGCACTTTATTTTCTTCTTTTTTATCTTTTCAAGTCACCTCCCAGCACATATTAGCTCGGAATACCAGCAATATACTTCAACTCAACTCAAATTTATATAAGCTAAAGCTTCTTTTGCAAACAGTGGTGAGTGATCCATTTGTTATCAAAAATGCTAGTTTTATTTTTTATTGTGTTTGAAAAGAAAAAAAGTCATGGCGAGGTTCATTGTTAATTAAAATTGAGGCTATTTTAAGATTCATTCATGAGTATCCCATTTCATTAGACTTGGGATACATCTATCAATTACTACATTTCATGTATTGACAGATCTATTACACTATAAATATTTCCTTATATCATTCTATTTGAAAGTTAAGTGCGAGTTTTAAAAAAAAATTGCATTTCCTCTTACAATCGGTCATCTTTACCAAACCCTTCAGAGCATCATTTAGAGCACGCGCGCGATTGGAACGGTTCATCATTTCCAAATCTTTCAATTATTTCATAAGGCGATTTATTGTCAGTTACTTTAACACTTTTTTTTTAAATACTTGGGGGAAAATACTTAGTATCATTACATTTATTTACTCACTTAACATTTCAACATTTATAAAGAAAACAAACAAGAAAAAGTTTCTTATAAAAAGGCGATTAAAAAAAAAATTTTTTTTCAAAAATAATTACTGCTGGAAACATAATGGTTAGCATTTGTATAGTTCATGATTTGATAAACAGTGTATTCGATTTTATTTTTTTTAAAAATATGTGCTTCTTTGGCTTACAGTTTCTAAATCGTTTTATTTGTTACAGAATTAAAATTATTAAAAGAATTAAAAGCTGAGAAATATTAAATCCAAAATGGTTTAAATTCTTTGAGTCTTCTCAAATATGAATAGACAAAGTAATTACAACATGCATATAAAAACAGAAATAAGTACATTTAATTAATATATTTCTAACAGATATCAATTTCTATAAAAACTAAGACTGGGAAAACAGAAGAAAGTTTTTTTATTTTTTATTTAAACAAATAAAAATAAAATTATTTGCTAACTGGGATGCTGTTTGTATGAGTAATATATTTAAAGTAACTAATTTTTTCAGTTTTCTTGCAATCTAAGTAAAGACGAAACTGTCATCATAAAAGATAGATGTGCTGGTAAAATTAAAATATGTTGAAACTCACTTCGTGATTAATGTCTATATAAAACTATACAAACTTAATGAAAATTTGCTTATTTTAAGAAATAAAAAAAATTAGAAATAGTTTAAAAGACGATGTTATTTTATATGCTCATTTATATATTCTAAAATATATCTTCCTTTATATATCTTTATAATATTTTAGAGATATATAATACAAAAGGTGTAAGTAGAGCGTTATTGTTCCTGGTTTAAATACTAATTAACTATTTTAAAATTTTAATTAGCAATATTTGAGAAAAATATATGTTTAAAAGTTAAATATTTAGTCATTAAGTAGCGAGCAAAATTGTTCACGTTTTTCACATATACATTTTTTTTCTTAGATTTCATATTTTTATTATATTTTATTGCAATTGAAATATTTAAAAACACGCTAGAGTTGAATCAATTTCCTTTCATGAAACTTTTAAAATTTCTAATGGGCAGTGGATTTGCGTTTTACCATTGCAGACCCAGTACATTTCCTGGGTGCTGATATATCTTTTAAATGTGGCACCATACAGGTGGCAAACCAAACCCTGAAAGTCGCATTGATGACTTGTTTCCTCCCTGACGAGGCGAAATTGTACAAGGAATTTAATTTTGCCGAGGTCACCAAAGCCAAACAGGCACTAAAATGATTTTTAAGCTATCTCTTGAGATATAAAAAAAAGAGAGAGAAATCTAAAAAAATTCTTTGATATTGACTTAAATTGATACTTAATGAAAAATGTTCTACAACTGATCATTCAGAAAAGAAAAATCAAAATTTATTATAAACATCAGACAAATGAATCACAGCTTTTTTTATTATTGGGGAACAGTAATGCATGTTGCGCAATGTCTCGTTTTGGAAGTGCAAGCTCTCTATATAAATTTTGATGAAAAGACTCTTCAAAGTATAATTTAGACAAGAATTAAATCACGGGATTAGTTATTTTAATCATGAAATTTCAGGATTTGAAGAAATACAGGAATCTTGGGGCGGCAAACCCTAACTGAGAGATAAATACATAAGTTTCATATTCAAAGAGACCAGTACCAACATCATTTGTGCCTTATTCAAAGTTTATCTTGCACGAGGTACTACAGTATTTGTATATTTATATATTAAAAAATGCATCATAATTCAAAATTAAAAGCATAATTACCTGTTGCTATTTCATACCAGCTAAATGTAAGAGATTGATTTATACCAATTTACGCTGACCAATTTCTTCGAAAACGAGTC
>BMAO01003387.1:0-31365 GCA_019973975.1 Trichonephila clavata
TTTGTTACGTTCCCGCAATTATGTCTTGGTGCGCTAATTTTTTTGTCCATGAGTGTATCTACACTGCTGGCCACCGTAAATACAACATCAAGAAAGACAAGAGAAGCACAACAAAATTTATTTCGTAGATAACATGTTGACCAAGTATCAAATGAAAAAATTTATAGACTTCTGTGAAGCGTGGTTCCTGCCAGAATCAGTAGCCAGAGTAGCCGCCATTGTTGGAGATCACCGCTACCACACGCCTAGGCATTGATTCAAAGAGAATTTGGATGTGTTCTAGGGGTACAGCAGATCAAGCAGCTTCCCACGTTGCCAAAGTTGATCAGGTGTGGCAGCTGGGGGTGTAATCTGGGTCAATCGTTGAACAACCATGCACCACATGTTTTTTTCTGCGAAAGATCCGGAGAGCGAGCCGGCCAGGGAAGCAATTCAATCTGGTGATCGACGAAGAAACCTTTGGACAATGAGTGCCACGTGTGGTCGGCATTATCCTGTTGAAATATGTGTGGCCAAGACCTGAAGGTAAGGAAGGAGAACTGGCTCCAACACCTCGGAGATGTAGCGCTGGCTGTTTAAAGTACCGGCATGCGTATAGAAGTGCGAGAGTAATATCCAATACCGACCCATACCATAATACCGGTGCAGACTAGTGTGGTGGTGCATAACGCAGCTGTTCAGCTCCTCTCCACGGTGTCTCCAGACTGATTCTACTATCGTGGTGTTGCAGACAGATGCGGACTCGTCTGTAAAGACAATTTGATTCCATTCTGCCACCCAAATCCTTCTTTCATCGCACCATTGGCGACGGAGACGTCTGTGGTTCTGCGTCAAGGGTAGACCAAGCAATGGAAGTCTGCGTCTCTGCTTTAAATGGCCTCAATGGTACGCGCAGACACTGAATAATGGTTACAGTCTCAATGTGCTTTTCTATGGTTTGTGATGTGACTGAGCGATCCGTCACTGCCATGCGCACATTTGCCTGTCCTCACGTGAAGTGGTGCACTGAGGTGGATGCGATCGACCCCATCGGTCCGTCGTACCCTCCTGCATCCAACGGTCACATATCCGCATTACAGTTGTTTTGGTTCGTCCAACACGCGACTACCGATTTGCCTGAAAGATAATCCACAATCTCGGTAGGCCACTATCCTTCCTCTGTCGAACTCGGTATACTTGATCAAAAGCTGATAGCTGTTTTCTACGAGACATAACAGATCGTTTTTGAAAAACCCTAAAAAAACACAATTGCCGAACTGAAATCGTCGAAATCTCCAAGCCTTAAATAGCGCTTCGAGGTGCGCCACAGGAGTGCGTGATGTGTGTCTGCGCTGAAATTCTAATCTTTGCATATCTCATCTCCACTAATGCATGTTGTAAATTTCACGTTTTTGCGTGCTTCTTCAGGGTGTGTTGCATTTGCGGTGGTCATCAGTGTATATATGAAATTTTTTTGACTTGATATGCAATTTCTTTCATGTGAAATAATTTAATTTGTTGTTGTCGTTTATGAATGACGAGGCATGATATTCTTCAAGGTATCCGAAAACGTTCGGAGTACTTTTTAACAAACTTTGTACTAAAACATTATAAATGCTCTTTTAGGATTCAATACCAATAAACATTACTATTTAACTATCTAAATAAAGACTTTTCATGTTTTCTTTTCACTACAGTAGGAACGTTTGTGATGCAGAGAGGGAGAGAAGCTTAAAAAAGAAATTAATATCTACTTCCGTTGCAAAGTGTTCTGTTGCTGCTCAGAATAGAAATTGTAAGCATATGAAACTGATCGTTAATTCTGAAATATTTGAGTGAGTGCTAGGAAAAAAGCTGCAAATGTTTTTTTTTATGCCATTATATATATACCTGCTCCACAATACCAATACATTAAAATTTTTTTGAAATTCTGGAACAATCTGTAACTATCCAATCGAAACTGAAACCGCAGCA
The DNA here is from genome assembly GCA_019973975.1 of Trichonephila clavata. Taxonomy (NCBI): domain Eukaryota; kingdom Metazoa; phylum Arthropoda; class Arachnida; order Araneae; family Nephilidae; genus Trichonephila; species Trichonephila clavata. The sequence goes on from BMAO01003387.1 coordinate 1,954, forward strand.
TTGTTTGCTATGTAAGTTTGATATGATCAGATAAAAACCCTTTTGGGCTTACATTTTAATCGCTATTTATAAATTAGAATTTTGATTCATGAGAAGTTTATGAAGATTAACTTGTTTCCTTTTACGTATTTTACTATGTCTGTTCTGAATATCCTGAAAGTTTTTCAGGCTATCGAAATTAAAAACAGGCATCTGTTACTATGGTTAAGAGAATCGAATGCGACGGACTAGTTTAAACTAAATTTGTGCAAAAACCAAAGTTTTGTTTTTACTTGAATCAAAGGGAAATTATTTGATATGACGTGAAATATAATATACTTCGATAATCTTCTTATAAAGCAAATCAAAACTAATCATTTGGGGTAAACTTTTAAAGATAAAAATTGACAGAAACACGCAGCTGTTTGTAATAACATTTCAAGCGCTATGGTTCTGAAATATTTGGAAATATATATTTAGATTAAGGAGACACGCTATCTTGTACAGGTTTATTTTATGAACTCACATGAAAATGTGTTTAAAATAACTGGGACGTGAAAATGTTTCAAATTTGCATTATTTAATTTTACTTTTAAGAAGTAGAAGGCACTTTGCTGCATCCATAAATGCGTTATTTATGAGAATACTTTAAATAGAATGCTAGAAAATTGAACTTTAAAATTTTCTAAGCAAATATTACTATGATTCAGGTGCAGTGTTTCTTCAAAATAATATGTATATAATATGTGAATTGTAAAAACTAATTTTGCTGAACGGAGAATATAATTTTCCTGTGTATTATGTGTTCTACTTTAATGAGAATTCTACATTTTTAGTGAAAAAAATTAAGGAAATTTAAATGATTAGGTACAGTATTTTAAAATAAATTTTGTTTTTTTAAATATTAATTATGTTTAGCTTGGATTTATAAATACTCAGTGTAGTTCTTAAATTATAACTCAAATTTATCTAGTACAAAGTGGATCTTGAGGATTATCCTAAGTTAATTACACAGCTTGTGAAATACACATTTCATTTCTCTTAAATGCTTATTTTAACATTTGAATACTTATGAAAAGTTATATGCATTTATAACTGTTGTTTTTACTTTAAAATAATTAATTATTCATATGCATGAGTAAAAAAAACAATTTCTTCTGTTATAATATTTAAAAACAGAGTTCCATTTAAACTAGACGTCAAATAACCTTCTTAAATTCATCGAAAAACATTTTATTGTGTATTTTTATAAGAATAAAATATGAGTAATGAATTCTTTAATATCCTATAATGATGATGTTCAGAGTGAAGTAAAAATACTAAAAATTACAGACATAAAACTTTGGTATTTTAAATGGAAGAGGGTGTGAATCGTTGATAACACGTGTTAGTGAAGTGGAGAAAGAGTAATTTAATGAATTCTTAAGGTAACTGGGACGTCTGCGACAAGAAAAATGTACTTTTTTGCCCCAAATTTAAATGGTTTTCTCTTACTAAAATTGAAAGCAACGGTAGTAAAATTTTTACTTTGAATATTCTGTATATTTGTGTACCTGTTAATATAATAAAATTTCATTTCAATTTACAAATAAATCTGTATGAGCAATAATTATTCAATAACTATTTTTTTTTATTTTCAGGGCATGTTCTCTTACCTTTAGGTACACTTTGCTTAAAATCCATTGCATACATAGCTATAAAATTTTATGAAGTTTTTGTAAGCATAAAAATACATGAAATGAAATTTAAAAAAATAAATTTATAAAAATTAAAATGAGTTTTTTTTAATTTAGTGATTTAAGTTTCCTTTTAATTTTATGTAGAAACTGTGCTGTATCTAAAATTTGTGAAAGTATATTTGAAAAAAAATTCATTCATTGTATTTAAAATTTGTGGATCTAACAGTATACAAAATATCATCTCTAAAGGTAAAGTAGATTTTGAGAAAAAAGCACCGGAATCACCAAATCATGCATTTTGAGAAAATTTGCAAATGAATAATATTTTCTTCTCTAAATTGTAAAATAATATTTTTTTAATGCAGTATAAAGCCATATATATCATTATTAACTGGGTTTTTTTACATGATTTTTAAGTTCTTAAATAATAAGTTTGAAATTTTCTAGATTATTTAGAAGTTTTTTTAATTACTCTTTCAGTATATCATCAACATGTGTTATCAACGATTCTTACCTTCTTCCATTTAAAATACCAAAGTTTTATGCCTATAAGTTTTAGTATTTTTACTTCACTTTGTACATTATCATTGCAGGATCTTACACATGCTTTTGTCGTTATAAAAAGACACAAAGAAAATGTCTTTGATGAATTTAATAAATGAATTTGACGTCTAGTGTAAGTGGAACTCTGTTTTTAAATATTATAACAAAAGAATCTGTTTTCGTAATCATTCATATGAACATTTAATTACTTTAAAGTAAAAATAACAGTTATAAATGTATAGATCTATATTCATGAGTATTTAAATGTTAAAAATAAGCATTTAGGAAAAACAAAATGTCTATTTTACAAACTGTGTAAATCATTTAGGATAATCCCCAAGATCCACTTTGTACAATATACACTTGATTTATAATTTAAGAACTACACTGAGTATTTATAAATGCAAGCCAGACATAAATAACATTTAAAAATCAAAATTTTACTTGAAAATTTTGTAACTAATCATTTAAATTTTCCTTAATTTTTTCACTAAAAATGTAGAATTTTAATTTAATTTTTACACATAATAAAGAAAAATTACATTCTTTGAATAGCAAAATTAGTTTTTTATAATACATATTCTACAAAACGGATTTTGAAGAAAGTGTGCCTGAATCATTGTTGCATCACATTTGTTCCCAATTTTAAAATTCAATTTCCCAGCATTCTATATATGGAATCCTCATAAATAATGCATCTATGGATGCAGCAAAGTGTCCTCTACTTTTTAAAAGTAAAATAAATCTATAAAAATTTTGAAGCACTTTCTCCTCCCAGTTACATGATCTAGAATTTTAAACTTACAATTTAAAACCGAGAAATGATGCAAAATAATTCCAATAAGTATGATATGCCTTTGTATTGTATTAAAAAATATTATTTTACAAATCATATTTGAAAATATCTTTATTTGCAATTTTTCTCAAAATGCATTTTTTAGTGAATCCAGTACACTTTTTCCAAAATCTACTTTACCTCTAGTTCTGATATTTTGCATATCATAAGACCCACATATATTAAACAAAAGTGAAATTTTTTTTTAAAATGAAAATTCACAAATCATAGATATAGCACACAATTTCTGCATACAATTATAGGGAATTTAAATCACAATGAAGTCATTTTGTAAAAAGGAAAAAAAAATATAACAATTATTGTTAAGGATAGAAAAATGGCGAATGTTGCATCATTTTGGAATCGTCACTAAATGGGTTATCTTTTTGAAATAACTTGTTTAGAGTAGTGTATGCAACATTTTTCTTTTCATAGAGTGTCAAAATTAGGTGACATCATTTTCTTAATCCGACTAAAAAAAGCTACGTTAGTTTTAACTTAACTAGTTTTTGCTTGGTTTGTGTGACTGAGATTAACAACACTGATGTGTAAGGTTATGGTAATGGAAAAATCACTGTAAAATTGTGGAATTTGTGGCCACAATACCTAATAATGTGATGGAGAATGTCAACAAAAGTGTTTTTAAAATGAAAATTTTTGCAAATAAAAAAATTTCTCAATGATTGTTATGGAGAGAAATGAAGTATTGTACCATTTTTTGGAATCGTCACTAAATAAGCCATCTTTTAAAGAAATTTGCATGGGGCTGTGTGTAATGTTTTCACAAGATTTTATTTAACTTACAATGTATGTATGTATGTAATTTGTTCGGGTGGAAACTTGCAACTCAATTTTGAAGCTGATGCCCTCTTCCTATTGAGCTGAAATTTTGTATACACGTTTAGTTTGGATGACAATGCATGTTTTGACCATTTATATTCCGATATTGCAATTAATTAAGAATATATTAATTAAAAACGTTAAAACCATTAACATTATTACAACAATGCAGCCAACTTCGATATGTCTGCATTGTTGTAATAATGTTACTGTTACAACAATGAAAAAAGTTGGCGTCGAAAATCGGTTTCAGTGAAACTGGAATTTCATAACGTTGCGCTATTGAATGAATTAATTAACTTTGTCTAAAAAATAATTACGTTTCTACAACGTAAAAAATGATATGATTTCTACAACGTATGCAATTTTTTTTACAAATTTATATCTATTATCTTGGATTTAAATTCAAAACAAAAAAAAGTAGAGCTATTTTTCAAGTAGATTGGAACATTGTATTCCTTTCTCAAAGCTGCCAAGTTAAACTGAGATGGAGTATTGTAGAAATTCCTTAAAAAATTTATCTAACTTCAATCTATGAAACTCAGACAAAAAATAATTACAGAATCAGAAAGATAATTTATTTCGTCCCAATACGGTATAATGTTTTTAAAAATAGTAATATTTGTATTTCTTACGATATTTTAAATGATTCATAATCGATGCGTTTTTAAGAAAATAATATCTAAATTGTTGCGCATGATTTTTTTTATTTAAATGAATCGACATTCCGTTCTTAAACAGCTTATGCTTTGCCCTTTTAGAATCAGTCATTAAAAAAATAAAATGCCAAAAACTTTTTTTACGATTTTTTAAAAAATACTCAAAATTTTAACTGAACATTTAATAACTTCGTCATTTATGAAGATAATCCCATAAAACTTTTTTCATGTGTAGAACAATATTACCCAAAGTCTGTACGAAGTTTGGAAAAATTGCTTAAAAATTACGGATTTAAGAAAAAAAATTGTGTTTTTCGTCTAGTACCCTTTTTGCGATAATTCCTTTATCTAGACTGTTCGAAAATAACCGGCAAACGACCTAGCAACAATGATGCGTTGAATGAGATGAACAGACTGAGAAACATGTCCAGTGATAACTAAAAAGTAAAAAATAAATTAAAAGCAAAAAAAAAAAAATCTTTTTAAAAACAAGCTTTTATTTAAACAAGCTTTTATAAACTTTTTCTGTAAAACTATTTTTACTATCAACTTATAATGTCATTACACAATTTATATGATATAAAAGCTTGTCGCGAGATTTACCTCTGCAGATAAACAAGCAAATTGATCTGATTGATTTTAATTTGTAAGAATTTCAAAGTAAGTAAATAAGAGTACTTTAATCTCGCGAAAGCTTTTATATCATATAATTTGTGTAATGACGTTATAAGTTGATAGTAAAAAAATATTTAAAGAAAAATTTTATTTTATTCTTTTTAGCGCATTTAAATAAAAGCTTGTTTTTAAAAAGGTTTTTTTACTTTTAATTTATTTTCTTTATAATGGAGAGTCAAAATTATTCGACATTATTTCTCAACGTGAATTTTAACTGAATCTTCTCAGTTTTTTGCCCGACTTTTTACTGTGACTTATAACACTACTGTTAGACACTTTAAAAAAAAAATTAGGATCCGAATTTTTATGGTCTTTAAGTTTTTCCAACCACGCGCCATGATCTCAAGTAAATAAACTGATTCGAACCCGACCTTTTTGCGAGTTTCGAGATTTATAGTTGGTAACGGCTGCAATGTAGACTAACTTGGCTCGTGTAAGTATTTAAGGAGACCGGGGTTGATTGAGAGATGATCGTCGGTTTCAGATGAAATGTTAGAAATGATTGGGCTCTTCAACTGAAGACATATTAGATGTGTGCAACTGGTTTATTGCTTAGCTTTTTTTTAAAGATGTTTCGATCTATTAGAAGTTAGAAAGTTGAATGAGGGGTTCGAATCAGTTAACCAAAGTCTGGTTATGTTATTTTTCTGAGGATTATATTTTTTTAACTTATTGTTTTAATTGCTCCAGTGGCGAGCAGATTGACTTTACTTATTTAAAGAATAAAATATATGTTCAGAGAAACTGCTTTCTTACCATGCCTCCTCGACATAAAATTTCACTGCCAAACTTTGCCTGAGTTAGTTTACCATGAGGAATTATATCAACTACTATGTAAAATCACGTAAGGGAAAAAATAATTGTAAAATTCTAAAATTTAAAGTCACAGTAGCTAACGATATGTTGGAGGGTGTCAATTTGCTAAATTTTCAAAAATAAGTTCGTTCTCACTTAACCAAGTCAGAGTGATTTTTTTATAATTTTTCCAGAAGAGATTTCTTCACCTCCTTTCAACCCGTGTCCACTTAGCGTTGAGTTTTAGGACAACCTGAATATAATAACTACATTATACAAATACAGCTACAAATTTCAGATATTTTATAAGTAACGTTTTTAAATAGTGTGCAATAAATAAAGTAATTTCTCACAATGATTAAAATAATTCATTCCTCAAACAGAATAAAATGCTCTTTTGCTCATAACCAAGAGTAAAAACAGTTTTTGACTTGACATAAATCCTTCTATTTTATTTTAAATTTTTAGAAAGAGAAATACAACCTTTGCTTTATTAACTAAGCTAACTAATTTTAATATGCCATGAGTATCAGCTTGGAACTCTAGAACTTGGCCACAAATCCCCCCTACGTTAGATAGGTGGTATTAGCAACAACAATAATTAATTTTAATATCCTAAATGGCAGAAATTCTTAAATAACGCAAATATCATAAGGGAAAAATCTATTATTTTTATAACTACAATGATGTTGTTAAGGAAAAAGAGTTTAAACACATTTGCTAAAATTATTTTAAAATAATCTGTGATGATCCTTTATCGTTCGATTAAGAGTTTACACGCATAAGAAATAGGAATATGCATAATAATAAAATTTAAAAAAAAACAATCTTCTTCCGTTTTGGGGAGAAAATAAATGATCATGTCGTGTATAACATGATTTCCTTTGACATGTGTTCCTGTAGTTTCTTGCATTTTCTATTTTTGGCAGAGGGCTAACATTACTGTTGTGAAAAAAAAATATTTCGAATATTTTCCTTTTACTTTTGAAAAAAATATTATGGTTCTTAAAAGGAAGATCAATTTTATAAGTTGGGTTCTACTCCTAAACATATTTTCAAATCAATGAATTAAAACATTTAAAAAAACTCGATATAGTGCTATTTCATTATGCATGGGCTTGTTCAATCGACGGAATATTTTTTTCCCATCTCCAATGAAAATACTTGAATAATCCTATATTAAAAAAAAACACCGCGAAACTTTTCTCTCTCAAAATTCTTCACCCAGCGTCTGCAAAGAACTATCTATCATTGCAAAAAAGTATCGAATCGTTCCTTTTTATCGATTCCGAACATAATCTTTATCGAAGAAAGCGACAGTAAAACGAGTTTACGAGCTTCGAATTTTGACAGTTTCTGGGAAGAAAAGGGATACTTTTTCAAAAAAAATAAAAGACAATATTTTTTCTATTTCTTTTCTTTTGACAGAAGATATTACTTCAGTTCTGAAACTGAATTTGAGAACGACACTCGATGAAGTATCACAAAATGTTTGAGAAAGTAAAATTGGAAAGTTTGAACACTTTCTTCTGTCTTCAGCTTTCAATTAAAAGAGTTTGATTTTTGGTACTTCTCACCAGGGAAGTATCGATAGCTTCAAACATCGGAACTTTTTGGCCTGAGAACTTGTAACCAATGAACCCAATGGATCATTTTGATCTTAAACACCAAGCAATTGATTTAAATTAAAATCAAAACCAGCATTGAATGAAAAGTTTCTGAAGAGGAAAAAAATCTTTCTTTTTTTTTATCCTTTTATAAATTTTTCGATTAATAAATATAAAATACAGTTCTGTATTATTTGAAATAAATATAGCAAAAAAATTGGTATGTATATATTGGTCTATAGACCAGTAAAGAAGATTTTAAAGACTTAACGCCAAATAATTTGCATAAATAACTAGATTTAAATTACCTTTCATTACTTAAATTCTCTTAGTTCAAAATCAAGAACAAAAACTGTTGAATTTTAAATTAATGGAATATCTAACCACTACATTATTCAGGAGGTGGGTTTTTTTTTGTCTTTAAAAAATAGACATAATATTCTCTTAAGCACTTTCACTCTTTGAGGAAAGGAACCTGTAACTTTGGAAACAAAAGTCTACGTTTTTTTAGACAGTAAATTCCAAATTTTAATCATTTTTTTAGAGAAAGAGAGAGAGGTAGATTTTTTCCCAATGGGGCTGTGGATTGGTATTTTTACCATTGCAGATCTAGTACACTTCCCAGGAGCTGGTATCACTTTTTAGTGCGGCACTATACTGGCGATACCAGCTGTCACAAGTACTTTTGACGTCCAACATTTTGCTTTTCAGGGAAAAAAGCAAAAAAAAAACACCCTAATTAAGCCATTTTTTGATAGATATATAAAAATGTATAAAATAATAAAAAAAGATGTGCTTATGACCCCACGATAGAAGTGGAAACTTCAGAATTTGTAATGTTATTTCAGGCATTATTTTGGTGATAAAAAGCAAGGGAATTTTAGTATTGTCATATCAAATTTTTTATTCATATGTTTGTACTCATAAAGTAATATTTTTGCAAAATATACAACCATATTTGTGAATTAATTGTATCCTAAGAAGGAAAGAATAGGTTTATGATAGCTGAAATATAGATTGTAAATACTTTATAGATTCAAAATTATTTAAATATCTAAAAAAACTCCGTCAAGCGTTGCTCCACATCGTCGTGTTTTCTCTTGGATCATTTGACATAATTAAATTGTGAATTTTGATTTAAAAAAATAAACTAATGTTTTTTATTTGTCTTTTGAAAAATCTACACTAAAATCCCCTCTTAACACTAGAAAGACTGAAACTTAGTATACACCTATATTGCCCAAAAGCTGTCAAAATGACTGCATTATGAAATAATAACTAATATGTTAAGAAATTTGTTTAAAATAAATTTTTAATATTTTTTTATTTTTGCAGTCATATAACAAGTTATTAATAAATATTAATAATCAAAAATTTACTTCACTTGAAAAAAATATAATCTAAAATATTCTAAGAAATGGTGTCATTATATATGAAATTTATTTTCTAATTGAAATTAAAAAGCAGGCAAAATGACTTCTTTGGACAATCTAGTGTTAAAATCATAGGCAATTTGTTCAGAAGAGCTGATCCGGCCTCAGTGTAAGCAACTAAATGTTTGTGAATGAATTCGATAATTTTCTCTACACTTTGATTTAGTGAAATATAAATAGCAACCATTACACTTATTTGTTAATTTTCTGCTCTACATTTCGCTGCATAAATTTTTCTGATACCTGACTGATTAAACCCAAATGATTCTGTAGTATTTGATGCTATATCAATTCTCTATATAGCGTAAAAAAGGAATTATAAGTACATGCACATTAAATAAAATACGAATAGATAGTTGAATATTTAAATAAATAAAACAGGGAAATATAAAAAGCAAACATTAATTTAAATGGCCTTATAAATGTCTTCATTTTTCGATCATCCTACGCCGTTAAAATTTCTTTACTACTCTATTTTGAATAATTATTTAAGCATATGTTTCCGAATGTAATGAATATTTTTCAAAAATATGAAAATGCAGGTGTGTTACAGTTTACAGAAGATGAATGAAACGAATGCAAGACATTCCACAATTCTTGTAATTCCAGATATGCTGCTGTTATGCTTGTAAAGCAAGATAATTGCAAGTCAACTTTAAGATATTTGGACTCGAATTTTTTCGATATTAACGGTCACAAAACTTCAAGGTCCGTCGCCCATAACCCTCTTGCAGCTTTATTGTGCGGCGTCAATATTCACTCATTCTCTCGATATGACGATTGTTGCAATTCGTAATTATCGCTAAGCTGGGAATCGTTTCTCTAGTTTTGATTGTTTTCATTTCTCTTCAAGAAGGAGCTTGGCAGGCGGATAACATACCAAATGGAATCTATAAAAATAATTTATTCTTAACATAAAATAATGTTGGAAGATTAAAAACAATAACAAAAATGTGCCATAAAAATGAACCCAATTTAGTTTCTGAGAAAAAATTGCTCGTGGTTAAATGAGAGATTAAAAAGAATTTCTTCATTAAGTAGTTTCATGAACAGTTTTAGGAACCTGATGCTGACTGATCGACTATTTTGTGGTCAATGAAAAAAATGTTATCATACTGCAGAAACAAAGACAGTTTACATGAATGATATATTTTTTAAGCACAGTTTTCACACTTGCACTTCCTTCAAAGTGTGTTAAAGCTATTGTGTTTATCGCTCTATCCGTCTCAGTATTAGCAACTTGAATGCTTTCTTTTGAGAAAAGACCTGGAAATATTAATATAGCTATTACCTTACAAGTAATACAGTTCTAGAAAATCCCTTTCATTCCAAATGAATGCTAATGATATTAAGTTCGAAAATTCTTGGATTCACTTTTGAATGAGATGAATTCTAATTTCGTATTCCTATATTCATTCGCATTCTTTCACTGACGATGAAAGATGCGATGATGAACTCAGAGGAATGACCAAAGAATTTATTAATTCTGAATCGTATTTCAAGAATTTCTACAGAGCACAATTAAATCTTTTAGGGAAGGATTGAAATGATATGAATTAATTCTAGCTTTTAAATGATTTGTAGAATAATGCAGATGCTTCAAAACAAAATGAGGCTGGTAACGCACATTGTTCGAGAAATAATATAAAAAAAAGTTAAAAACACATTTAAAACAATAAAAATTAAATACTATTATTTAAACACATATCATCTGTGATCTTATTAAAAAACTTAATAATTGTCGATATTTGGAAAACTTTAACGTAAGAACTATTTCCTATTTTTCCAAATTCATTTTCAATTTTTCATTTGATTGCAATAGAAAATGTGAAAAAATATTTGTATCACTTTTCTACACCACTATTTTATTTTTAAAAGTACAGTTGAACCTCGATGTAACTACTTCATTGGGAATGGACCTTTCGATCGTTGAATCGGGGTTATTCGTCCATTCGGGTTCCAAATAAAATACAATTTTTTGCATTTACCTTTTGGAAATTCTATAATAAACAAAAATATCCATGCAGAAATTTTACAATTTTGAGTCAACAGCTAAAAATGCTATTAGTGAATTATTACGCACCAGGTAATTCTAAATTATAAAATACTAACTAACTCCTTTATCTCTGGTTTATAGATAAAGGGGATACTAAAACAAAAGAATTATTCTAAGTTCTGTCATAAAGGAAATGAAGTTTAAGTGTTTGAGTTTTTGTTATGGTTAAAAGTTAAAGAAATGTTTATTAAAGTGAAACAGGCATTTTAGTACATTTTATCATTTATTACAACGAGGGAACACATAGTAAACATTTACAAGAAAAAATATCAAGTACATTTAAAATCTTCTTCAGTATTTAAATTTTAAAAAACTTACTGGCGAAACTACAATGTATGATAAAGCAGAAGATGGAGAAAAATTTGGATCGGAATGATTGGACGCGTTGTTGAGAGAGAGAGCTGGGTTATAAAAAGTCAAAATGTTCATTATATTACTCAAACTTAATACTCACTAATCAGTAATCATCCCTTTGGGTTATTTATATTAAAGAGAAATAATTATTTTGAGTCTAAAATAATCTAACCAAAATTAAGCCTTCTTCAAAACTTTTTGAAAATTCAACCCTGGCAATATTAAATTTTGAAATAATTTTTTAAAATAATTTTTCTTATTATCTCCATAGAACATCTTTATCACATTAATAATAATGTTCTCCTCGATGTAACCACGATGGACCCTAATGTATGTTCCTTCCTTCTTCAGTGTCTCCACAACCCAGGATGGGCCTTGGCCTTTTCAAGAAGCCTTTCCATGTCCAGCCTTCTTCCTGATATTGTTCTCCAATTTTTAGTTCTCAAAACTAGGAGGTCTTTTTCTAGGCCATCAATCCATCTTAGATTTGGCTTGCCTTTTCTCCGTGTGCCAATTGGTTGCGTATTGAAGACATTTTTAGTGGTGTGGTCTTCGTCTATTCTGGCAACGTGGCCTACCCATTTAATTCGTTGTATTTTGATGATGTTAACGATGTCAGATTCTTTATATGAGTGATAGAGCTCGAAATTTGATCTTCTTTGCCACGTGGCATCTTCTTGAATTCCTCCTAAAATAATTCTTAAAATCTTCCTTCCGTAGATACTTTTCATACGAGACATTTTCACATGCATAGGTTAATACTGAGCTTAATAGACTTTTATACAATAGAACCTTTGTTTTCCTTTTGATTACATTCGATTTTATATATTTTCGTATTCCATTAAAACAACTTTTAGGCATAGTAATTCTCTTTGGGATTTCGGTAGTACAATCGTTTCTATTGTTAATTTAAAAACTTAAATAAGTGAAACTGTCAACAACTTCAAAATTATACTCTTGAATTTTAAAGCGGGAATCTTTAAAGCATGGTTTAGTACAAAATGTATATTAGCCAATCAAAAAATATTTATGCAATAAAGATATATTAAGCTCTTTATTAAAAAAAAGTTCATTGATGCTTTTTCTCTGATAGATCAATTACAGATTATTAAAAATTGTTCTTAATAATCGAAAATTATAATACCATTTAAATGTAGAGTAGAAATATAGAATAGTAATGCAAACAAACTGAAAAGTTGACGTTTTTTTTTTATGAAATTCTTAAAATTGTATATATAGCAGTACTTTGAAACATTTCATATCACACCACATCAGAAGAAAAATATACAGCTTTTGATAAATTTCATCGAATTGCTACTTTCGGTAGACTCATAACAGTCGAAAGGGTTTTACTTTTTCACAAAAATGATGTTAATTGCATTTATTTATTTTATATTTTCAAATGAAAGTGCTACATTTGTTTTTAGTATTTGCTTTACCTATATTAAGAAGAAATGACTTTTTATGGAGTTTTTCAAAATTTGCCGTAACATTACGGAATTAAGATATTAAACCATGTTTCTTTTCACATATGCGAACCATTATCAGAGAACGCACAGAAATATTAGTACTCTTCAAAGTGTCACCAGAAAAAAAAATAAACAATGTAAGAAAAAGTCGGTAATTTTTTCGATAATTTAGTTGGTAATTTAAAGTAGATAAAGGAAACATTTTTTTTATGAAATACATTTATATATTTACTTTAAATCTCGTTTTCTCTTCTTTTATTTTTAACAGAATTTAATATATCAATTAAGAAATCAAGAAACAAATGAAGTATCCTAAAATATTAAAGAACTATAATCTCATGTATTGCATCTTCTGTATTTATGGACACGAATACCTTTTAAATTAATTTATTTTACTATAACAGCTTACGAATTAGCACTTCCGCCATCATACATGAGCTCTCCAATATTTTTTCAACAATTCAAACTAAAGCACTTACAAGGGGAGGGCATGGTAAGGAAATTCATTTTGGGACGAGACTTGGTGTAATAGTAGTAATGCATTAGGGTATTCAACCCTCAATGTATTAGCACCGAATGGCGAGTCAATTCGGAGAAAGTAGCGTTCGAAATTCATGCTTAGCTTATATACAATTAAGTTTTAATTATTTCCACCGACGCAGTAGCTCAACTGGTAGAACACCTGCTTTTTTCGGACGGAGGGGTTCAAATCACCCAATAAACTCCCCCCCCCCCAATTCATTTAATTATTTTTTAAAATTAAATAAATTTATTTATTAAATATTAAATGATATTCTATGTAATTATTTTGTATTTTTTAAAGTAAAATAATTACTGTAATTATATAAATACTTATATTATATTTTATAAATATATTTTTATATTGATAAATAATATTTATAATAAAATATATAAAAATATTAAGTGATATTTTATGTAAAAATTAGTTACAAATAGTTTTACAATGTGAAATACAATATATTATAAATAAAATATTTATATAATATAACATAATCTATAAAAAATGCATTGTTAATATTATTACTATTATTATTTAATTATTTTATAATTAATATAATAAAAATAATTAATGTCTGTTGATGTATTATTAAATTAATTATTTTATTATTATAAAAAATACTTAATAAGGTCTTTTTAAATAAATTTATTTAATTTTTGGATAGAGTTCGAGTTACACAATCAACATTTTTTTCAATTCATTTAATTATTTTTTAAAATTACATAAATTTATTTAAAAATACTTATTAAACATTTTTATAATTATAAAATAATTAAATTAATAATATATAAAAAGACATATTATTATTATATTAATTATAAAATAATTAATTTAATAATAATAATAATGTATTTTATAGATTACGTTAGATTATAAATAATACTTTATTTATAATATGTTGTATTTCATATTGTAAAACCATTTGTAACTAATTTTTATATAAAGTATTGTAACACACAGTATAGTTCCAAGACCGAAATGTAGGTGCCACCATTACAATATGGGCTTAGACCGGAAGTGTGACTGTACGAAACACTGTAGTACGGTCAGAGAGAGTTTGGATCTGGACAAGCGTGCGTTTCCTGTTTCGATGTCCAATCCTGGACTATGTAAACTGTACTTATTTTCTCTAAATGTTTGTCTTGTAATTGTCTAAGTGTCTGTTCTTTGTAACTGTGCTATCTTATGTCATTAAATATATTAATTTACCCCGAGATTCTATTAATTACTTTTGGTTACCCCAAGTAATGACGTAAGCGGCAGTTACAATTGGCGCCCAAACGTCGGCCCGACCCCAGCTCTCTCTCGCTTTCCCCCCCCACAGCCTTAGGGTGGAAGTGTTTGTCATCCCGACAATAAGAGGATTCGCACCCTGCGAATGAATATTTTCATCCAGAAAACCTGTTAACAGATAAGTGTTGTTTATTCTAAATAATCATGCTCTGTTATTGTGTGTGTGTATAATATTATTATTATTATTCGTAGTATATATTGTGTGTTACAGGAAAACAACATAAATGAATTTAAAGTTGATATTCATTTGTCAGTTTTCCTAATCTTTTGAAAACGAAATCTGATTAAAGCTAATTGAAGGTTAATTATTTATGAGAGCATATTTTCTTCCTAATTAAGAATTTTATGCTAATAACACGTATATGGTTTTGTTATCAAGAAATTATTGCAATTCTTATAATAATTTTTTTCTTTCTATTCTTATGCCTAACATAAAAATAATTCTTTTGAAAATATATGATTGATTACGAAGTATTACTATATAACATTTGAAACCTTGTATGTTATTGATAAAGTATTTACATTTCTGTTTTATTTAAAATTTTTGGAAAATATTTTCAAGTACTTCTACTAAGTGTAAACAAGTTTGTACTATTGATAACTTCAGAGTGAGTGAATTAAATTATGAATGGTATTTCTATTTAAACGTATTTGAATTGTTTTTTATTAAACCATTTCATGTTAACTGCTGATACTTCTTTTGATTAATAATAATATTATATAAATATTATTATTTGGTTTTGATGTACTAAAGTAGAAGATAGTTAATATTGAAGAATTTGTTTTATTTTAATCTCATTAATATTGATTTGTAAATTAATTATCACATTTGAAATTAGAGAATTTTTTGTCATTCAACAAGTGTGCGTTATAGTATAGAGTATTTTTTTTATATGTAAAGAAATTTTCAGTTACATCAGTATTGTTTAACTATAATATCTCCAGATCTCAGAATTGATAGTTTTGAATGGACTTTAATTCATTAACTTTAATTGAACATTAATTAACTAACTTTGAAATAGACTAAAAAATTATTACAATTTTGTTTGAAATCATTTATGGAATAAAACTTCTTTTTGTTTTGTTCTTTGTTATTTTCAATAAAATATTATAAATTTTGACATAAATTGTGCGTTACTTGCAAAACGATACCTTTATTTTTCTCTTGGACAGTTACATACTATTTAGTAAAAAAGAATATATATATATATATCCATTTTTTTTCTGTGAACTATAACTTACTTATAAAAATGTGATGATACTTCCTGGATCCTTATAACCTGTAGTTTATGAGACTGTATTTTTGGTGTAAAGTAATATCTTGTAATTTTTTTCTCTTTAAAACAGAATATTGTTTTGTTAAGTAGGAATTTTTTATTTATGAGTATATGATTCTTTTTTTTTTTACTTGAGGTTTTTGTTATTTCGAAAGTGTTTTCTGATCATTTTTATGATATGTGTATTTTTTTTGGCTAAAACTTTGAAAAAGTTTTTTACTTGATTATGTATTAAAAATGATAAAAACGAAAATATTTTTATTTTTCCTTTTTGTGATTCATGAAATTTTTTGAATTGTATATTGTAAGAAAGTAAGATATTTTTTGTGGCATAATACTGTACTATTATTCTGTTAGTAATATTTTGTCAAATTTAATTTTGGTCTGTTTATATATAAAATTTAAAAATCAAAGTTTAAATTTGTAATTAATTCAATGCGGAAAAATTTGAATCATGTTTCCAACCAGGGGAGGGCCCCCATCCAATAGCAACGACTCCCATAGAAAAAGTATAGACCACCCTGGTCATGAAAGAAGTGCCACCCCGGCAATCAAAGACTCCTGTTATAGAAAAGTGTATAGACCACCCTGGTCTCAGAAGAAGTGCCGCCCTGGCAATCAAAAATTCCCTATCATAGGAAAAGTATATAGACCACCCTGGTCTCGTATGAAGTGCCACCCGGCAATAAAAATTTCCTATCGTAGGAAAAGTATATAGACCACCCTGGTCTCGTATGAAGTGCCACCCGGCAATAAAAAAATCCTGTTATAGGAAAAGTTTATAGACCACCCTGGTCCCGGAAGAAGTGCCACCCTGGCAATCAAAGATTTCTGTCACAGGAAAAGAGTATGGACCACCCTGGTCTTAGAAGAAGTTCCTCTAAGGAAAAGAGGACGCCCCCCAAAAAAGAGTACCTCCTGTTTCCGAGCCGAGACGTCAACGGAACCAGAGGGGAGTCTGTAACACACGGTATAGTTCCAAGACCGAAATGTAGGTGCCACCATTACAATATGGGCTTAGACCGGAAGTGTGACTGTACGAAACACTGTAGTACGGTCAGAGAGAGAGTTTGGATCTGGACAAGCGTGCGTTCCCTGTTTCGATGTCCAATCCTGGACTATGTAAACTTTACTTATTTTCACTTATTTTCTCTAAATGTTTGTATTGTAATTGTCTAAGTGTCTGTTCTTTGTAACTGTGCTATCTTATGTCATTAAATATATTAATTTACCCCGAAATTCTATTAATTACTTTTGGTTACCCAAGTAATGACGTAAGCGGCAGTTACAGTATCACTTAATATTTATCATATATTTTTTTATAAATATTTTTTATGAAAAATATATTTATAAAATATAATATATGAATATTTATATAATTGCCGTAATTGTTTTATTTTATAAAATACCAACAATTACATAAAATATCATTTAATATTTAATAAATAAATTTATTTAATTTAAAATATAATTAAATGAATTGGGGAAGGAGTTCATCGCGTGATTAGAATATGCGCGAGATTAGAATGCGTTCGCGTACCGAAAGCAGGCACTCTACCAGTTGAGCTACTGGGTAAACTTAATTGTATAAAAGCTAAGCATGAATTTCGAAGGCTATTTTCTCCGAATTGACTGGCCATTGGGCGCTAATATATTGGGGGTTGAATACCCTAATGGAGTACTACTATTACACCAAGTCTCGCCCCAAAATAAATTTCCTTAATCGTGCCCTCCCCTGTTAGTGCAGAACATACGTCTAAATGTTTAATTGCTATAGGTTTGTCATAAATGTATATAAAATGTATTTATTTAAAAGAAACTCAACTAGTATTGTCGATATTAAGTCGGCAACTATCAAACAGAGAAAATTTCAACTTATATTTGCCAAATAATTCTAAGTTACAAACTAATACTGTAACTTTCTAAAACTGTTATGCTGACAAAACTAGAATATACTGACAAGAAAGACGAAGGAAATACTCTCTTTAACAAACTAAGAGGGAAAAGATGCTTAAGAGAATAGACCGGCAGAAAAAGGAGCCCGTTATTTGAAATGATAAACGCACAATTTTTTCCTAATTCATTTTATTTTAGTTGTAATATTTCCCACACAAAACTAAAAACTTCCTTATAACAATTATCCTGTTTATTATTACAACATTCAAAAATGCTATCCTATAGCTATTATTATTAATACGAATATTTTATGATTATAACAATTAACTATTTCAGCCGCCAGGGTCTATTGTTTTAAACGCCAAGAAAACGTC
The DNA here is from genome assembly GCA_019973975.1 of Trichonephila clavata. NCBI lineage: Eukaryota > Metazoa > Arthropoda > Arachnida > Araneae > Nephilidae > Trichonephila > Trichonephila clavata. The sequence goes on from BMAO01003387.1 coordinate 20,238, forward strand.
ATTATTTTTCAGTTTTGTTTTTTATTACGATTGACGCCAGCTTTCACCAGTTATGAGCTTAATTTTAAAAGTATGTTACAATAGAAAAAAAAAACTCTTGTTAATATCTTATTATTTTAAATGAAGTACTTTTTAAAGTAAAATATTTCTTTGGAACTGAAAGCTATCCATTGTAAAATTCTGAAAAAAAACTATTAAATATTTACGGATTAAAGTCGTAAAATGGTGTATAGGCTAAATTGCTGATCCGGTCTCCATATAATATATTCATTTTTGATTGAGCCTTTTTAAATTTTAAGAAAAATTTAAATATATGTTCTACACAAAGTTTCAATATCATTTGTGAGATCTGCTGTTATTTTTATTTATTTTATTTTATTTAAGATTCACTTTCCAGTTTTTTAAATTTTAGATCAGCTTTCAATGGTCTATCTCATACCACCTGCACAATCATAGCAGTTGTCCATAATCATTTTTCTCAAGCTGTCAACTCCTACTCGATATATTCGGTGCACATCGCTACCCTTTTCTCTCCTTCTCTGCACTTAACAGTGACTCTTGATCAAGAAACCCAATGCCCTGAAATAAATACAATTAAGAAAACTTTCCTCTCTTGAAAAGAGAATGATGCACTAACTCTGCTACGAAAAATTTCGAATTTTCCTTGTACTGACGTCAGTGAGAAAAAGAGAACTACGAGAGAAGTTTCCATAATAATTACATCTGACGAAGTCTTTGACAGTTGGGTTATTGGATATCTTTCATGTGAGAGACACGGTGTCATTTGAAAGCAATCACTTGAATAGAAATGAGAATCTATCTTTAAAGAACACTGCATTGAAATTTTTAAGGCAATCTATCAGACTTCTAAGCTGATGTGCTACAATTAAAATTAATTTAATTGTAGATTAATTTAGAAATATTTATTTAAGGGAAATGTTAAACCTTATACACTCGTTTAATGATTTATAAGTAACTGTCCCGAATCCTCACATCGAAACTTCGCAACTTGTATTCTTTTAATTAATTATTTATATTTTTCCGTTGCAGTTGAGTGGCAACGCACTTTATATCGCGTGAAACCACGAGAAAAGTTTTGTTATTTGTCAGTTGTCAATAAAGCTTCTACTTGTATTCTACGGCATTCTCGAGCTCTTTATTTACGTGAGGTTTTTTTTTCTTCGAACCTTTTATATGAACTAATTGAATTTTTCTATGAAATAGATGAACCCACAGGGGCCTCTCAAAATCGCTCTCGGCCTGATGTAGATTAAAGTAAGCTTGGCTATTTTATTATTTGAAGTTAAGCTTAAGACATAATTATTGACATTCACATACCTATAAGTAGCATGACTTTAAGACTGTTCTGCTTATACATTGGTTTTATTTGTTTTTTTTATATCTCTCTTTATATTCAGGAGAAAAATCATTAACTCACTCATTTCGTGTTTTCCGGAACTGGACTTCAGTGTGGCACGCAAGTTTTTTTGTTGACTAAAAATCCGTTAGTGTGTTTTGAGGAAATAGACTCCCAAAAAGGGATAACTAGACGTGTTAGATAAAAAAAAATTCAATTTCTGAATTATTAGACTCATGGACTTGAAATTTGGTAACCATGTTTCTTTCGTTGAGAAGAAATCTTCTAAGAATGGATTTGACAATACATCTCAGGAAGGGGGTTACACACAGAGATAATAAAAAATAAATATAATTCCGCTAAAGAAGTTAAATCCCTGTCCTTTTTAAATCAACATATGATGGATATAAAAATGATTTTCAGTGCAATCAAAAGCCTGATACTAAGATTTAGATATCAATAACCTTAAGCAACAAATAGTCTTACAAGATCATGATTTTCCCAGTGAAGCGAGTGGCTAACGTCTAGCGTTTTATATTGATGTTTTATATACCTGTTATTCATTTTCGTTTATAAATCTGTATAAAACTCTGTTATCAATAAGAAATAGATAATAGTAAATTATTCATGTAACGAAATAAAAACACTTAAGAAATATGCAATAAATACTTAAAAACAGATAAAAACAATTCCTTTTTAAAAAAATTGGTATTTTTAAAATTAGAGATGTAGATATTCTTACTTAAATGTTTTATAAATTTAAAAAAAAAACAAAAAATAAGAAAAATTAATTTGAAATTTACAAATACTTAAAGCAATAGCTTCTTTTATTATTGTTTACTTCATATAAAAAAAATTAAATTTTGAAAAAAAAAAGGTTTTATTCTCTTACAGAAGCATAACGTCAGAAAATAATATTACTAATAATTTTATAAATTTTCAAATATTGATCCTGCAAGGGAACGCAAACAATTTTCAAACGAAAAACGTTGGAAATTTGCAAAATTTAGATAGAACGAATATGTTTTACACGAATTTAAAACCAGAAACAATAAAAATCTGTATAATGTGAAAAATGTAACTACAATAATATTTTGAATCTACCGGAAGGAAAAGCTCATTAACAATAAACTTTTATAAGGAAAAAAGACATAGAAACAAATTCATTTTAAACTTGGATAATAGAGTTTTCAGAACGTTCTGTGGTTCGTGCCTATTCGCCAACGTTATGGCAGCCTATTTTGTTTTGAACCTACAAACAACCTTGAGATTGTATTTTTTTATCTGTAATTTGTCGATGGTTGGTTTAAATTTGCCAATGGGATAGAATCAATATGTAAATACCAATTCTGTTAAAATAAATTAATCTAAAGATCCACATGCATATTGGTACCTTGAAAATGTTCACAATTTCTAAAAGTCTCGATTCAAAATCAAGAGCTCATTATCTGCTTTATCTTTCAGCAATTAAAAATATAATTAACATTGAATTAAGAAGGATATTCGTGAAAAAGAAACATTTTTACAGCTCTCAAAAAAAAAAAGAGTATCTTTAAGTTTAAACCTTCCAGAAAAGAAAAATGGTTCAAATCTAATTATGAATCAAGAAAAATTACAATTAATAACATTAAACTTTAAAAGAGGAACGTGCGTGTTAAAAAAGCCCTCGACAACTGTTAATTTTTATTTTTATATGATCATGGTAATTAAAACAATGCAATATTTTTTTTGCTATTCTTAGAGGTAACATTTCCTACAATTATACGGCAGAAACAGTTGTTTGTCTAATTAGTGGTTGGAAAGCTTGCGCATTATCCTTTGTACGTTAAATAATGCAGAAAATTTAACAACAAACAAAGAATTGTTTTCATCATGCAATTAATGAATGGATACCTGCCTTTTCTAAAGAAAATAAATAGTTTGCTGTTGTTATAAAAAATGTTTAGGTATTTAATATTGCTCCTACTAAGATATATTTGTCTTAATTTAAATTTCAAAGTCAGGTTTATTTAATACAGATATTTGCCACATGTTACTGAATTACAGTGAAGTATTGTGCATGGCAAATAAGTTGAAAAGACGTGTTTTTCTTTTCTTTTTTATTAGATATAAAATTCAATGTCGTATTAAAAATGAATAAAAAATAATTTTTTTATCAATTTTTAGAAGGAATCGAAGTATTAATTATCAAGATTGGGAAATTGATGAAAGACCAAAACACGAATCAGAAGAGAAAATTCAAAAGCAATACTTTTAAATCTCGATTCACGAAGCCACTACTTTACTACGATGGTTTTCTCCAATCTCAAACTACCTTTAAGATTAAATCATTCTGGAAGTGATTTGGAAATAAATTGACTAATGTGATTTTTTATGTAAAATAGAGAATTGAAGATTTTTTTCAACTAAGAGAAATTTGTAAAGATGAAAACAAGCAAAAATCTTATGGTACAATGATTGATGAATACGGTGGGTGAGGTACGTGATCTTAACCCAGATTCAATAACTTTTGATGTGTAGTAAATATTCTTTTAATAGATATAGATTTTATTTAAGGTTCAATTTTGTAAGCTATCTAATTGGGTTTATGAAAATAAATTTTTTTCTCGTTTAGTAGAACATTCGACAACTATCTACGTAAGTTGATTTGTTGAAAGTGTGTATGATGTCCATGAAAGATATTTATTTCTCCAGGAAAAATTCAAATTCATACAAATTACAATTAAAGTGAAAGAAAGAGGCTTTAGGTTTTTGAAATTATTAAAGTGATGTCTTTAAGAGAGAGAGAAAAAAGAGAGATAGATAGATAGATAGAGAGAGAGAGAGAGAGAGAGACTGTTAAGGTCTAAAAATATTTAAGGCAAACGAAAGATTGAATTAAATTTCTATATCTCTATTTTACCTATATTTATACTCAACTTACTTTTTCATAACATTTCTCTTTCATACCAGTGAATGACTAAAAAAAAAAAGGAAAAATAGTACACTTCTCCCGAAGTAATCTTGAATTATACGATTAAGAAAGGTACTCTTTTCCCTTTTTCAGAAAGTTCCAGGTTAAAAGACTTAATACTGCATAACATGCCTTTTCAATTTTTTGTTGGACAGAGGAAATCGTACTTCAGAAAGACATACATATATTTCCGGAGCAATTAACGCTTTGGCTGAGTGAGTGAATATTAACGTCGCACTGCTTAGCAACACGAGGGCTTTTGGTGACGGTCCGCGTAATTTTGAACCATGGTCAAGTGACGCGGACGACACCTGAGCTGGCACCCACCTCTCCTAACTACCACACCACACCAACGGAGGACGTTTGAGCTCTCGACAGATTTAACGTGCATCGCTCCCCTACACGGCGGATCTTTAGTGGTACTAGGGTCGAACTCATGACACGCTAGCCATGGATCTGATGCCTAGACCACTCGGCCACCGCGGCCACTAACGCTTTGGCTGAGCGAGATGTTTATATACGCTGGTATCCCTTAAGAGGCTAAAGTAGTACTGCAGCTTTAGCGTCAATGTATAGTATTATTGAATTCAATACATAGTTAATGTACGAAAGGAGCGGGGTGCGATAAAAATTATGATCGAATATTGGGTCGCAAATACTGAAAGTTCAAGAAGCACTGTCTTAATCTTATTTTATGTAGGCATTTCTAAGCGTTAAGGGAAATGGAAATAAGACATCGCGTGCGCGTGTATTTTTCTTTTTATTTGGACCATCTGTTGGAATTTGCCTACAATTTAGTGCGAAAACTCGTTTTTTTTAAAAAATATTTTCTTTAAAGTTACTGCTTTTAGCAAGGAATAAAAAAAAAAAAACGACGTGCGCAAAAGAAAAAAAAAAACAGAGTTGGTCAAAATGAATGAAGTTTGAATCCTTTTTCCCCCCTCTTTTTTATGCGAAGTTGTTAACTGAGAGGTGTTTTTTTTTAAATGAAAATCCTACACCATATTTCATAATGTATTTTGATAGAAGATAAAGAGTGAACTTTTTTTCTTGCTGAAACGCTATTTTTTAAAACATTATTATCAGTTTTACTTAAGTAGTTGCATTGTTCAAAGCAATAGAGCCAATAGAATTTTTATTGATACATATTATTTTTGAATTACTAAGCTCACCTAGAACACAGAAATTGTTTACAGATGATCTGTGTAAACGTGCGACAAAGAAACAAGTATTTCCAATTATAAGTTAATCGATTTCATGGTGATAATGAATTATTGACAATAATTTAAAATAAAATATTTTCATGAACTTAATTGCAAAATTTTTTGTGACTGTTTCTAACAATCGTTAAATATTAATATGATTCAGACTTTTTTTTCCAAAAAAATAATTCATCACCATTACGACTACTTGATACAGAAAAAATTATATATATATAAAAAAAATTCCTTACTTATTCCCACACTTGAACACATGTTTTTCATACTAACCATTTAATTTAAACAAATTCTTTAAACAAATGAGAGTTAAATTATAATCGCTCTATAAAGCAATTTGAATGTTATTGGCGATGGACCTCACTATTTTGAACATCTGTCAAGTGACGAGGGACGAGGACGATACCTGAGCTATCGATTCCTCTCCTAACTACCACGCCAGCGGGAGGGCATTGATCCTTGATTGATTTAACGTGCATCACCCCTCTCTACACAGTGGGTTTTCAGTGGCACTTGGACTTGAACCCACAACCCTTCGACCTCATTTTTGTAACGATAAGCACTAGGCTACCACGGCCACATGCAAACATCTTATCAAACTATGAAAGTTTGTGATTTGTAGTTTATAAACAAAGGTACGCGGTGTACGAGTAGAATGCACGATTATAAACCATTGTGATATGAAGAAAAATATACAAAAATAAATATTGTACGAAGCTAAGTCTTCCTTCAATAAATTCTGCTAAACGCATTGTTAGCTCTCCTCAGTGTTTAACTGTGATACTTGGTTTGAGTTGGATCTAAATTCTTTCTAAGGAACAACAACGCAGAATGTGTATGTGTTCAAAAACGGCAGAACTTTCCCTTATGCCCAATAAATGTGTAAATGTATATAAACGTATGAAAAGTGAATAAAAAGTTTGAATATCTGCATGAAATGTCTCCACAGAATCATGGCTACATTCTCCTCTATTTTCTCTATCTCTCTTTAAACCTCTATCAGTATTCTTTTTTCTCTTTAGTAAGAGTACAATTCTCAAACCTAATCATACCTGTATATCAAATTGATTATATAGGTATATTTCAATTAATCTCTCTAACACTTTTTTAATATATGAGAAACTTATGAAATAAAGAAAAAAAAAAATCCAATTAGCCTAACTAAACAATATCTATTAAATTTAATCAGTTATTCCATGTTCAATAAAAATATTTTCTTGAGAAATTCATAACAGTTGTAGATTTTCACGAGTATTTCCCTTAAGGGGGCTCACCCCTTACGGGAGTTGAAAAAGGTTGGAAAAGGTTTACGGGAGTTGGAAAGGTTTGAAGATCTCTGATGTACATCAACAGAATGGGTTACACACAATAGACTTCCTAATTTTAAGCTAAGGTCAAAAACGAAAATTCTGCAACTTTTCTTTAAAAAGAGAGAAGCCCTTTCTTTTTAAAAATTTAAACTAGAACTGGAGCATTGCTGTTCTGAAATCTAACTGATTAGTCTCTACGATATGTTAGACACCCTGTTTTAAAGGGGTTCACCCATGTAATAAGTTCCAAAAATCAACCCCCCCTTCATTAATTGCTTTCTTAGCATGTCTAGAATATAGTGGTAAAGTGATTTTTTAAAATTCGAAGTCGTTATAAAAAAGTAAAGGTTAGAAGAGCAGCTGTTCGGAGCGCTGAGTAAGCAATCGAAGGCTGGGCATATTGTGTTCAATCGGCTTGATACCATTGACCCTTCTATGCACGTTCATACAAGTTTGTAGAGGTTTAAAAGAAAATATATTTATTGAATATTTCGTCGAACTTGTTTTAGTCTTTACCACCAAACATCACCGAATGAGGGTAAATTAAGATTTCCATAGTTTTAATCGGACTTGAAACTTGAAACTCGTTTTTCTCAAAACTGTCTTTTTTTAAACTTTCCTCCATCATATCTCAAGAACGGTTTTACAGAATGACTTCAAATTTAAAGGGTAGACTCAGCATATATATACGCACCAAATGAACTACGATCATTCCAAAATTCAAAATATTTCTTTTCTTTTTTATAACAAAAACATAAAAAAACCTCCATAAAATTCGAAACTTTTTCTTCAGAGGTCCACCAAAAATCCGATTTTTGATATTTTTAATTGAGTACAGTCCAATCTATGATTTAATCTTATAGAGTAAAAAGCTGTTAGTTTTTTTAAAATTTCAGATAAGCCAATCATCCGGAATCGTGGAGGAAGTGAGCGCCCATTTTTTCGAGGCGGGTGTGTTCAAAGTGATATAACTAACGTTCTATTGGATATTTTTGGCTAAATATTTATACATACTCTTAAAATACATATAAATAAATAATAAAAATCTTAATCTTTTTACTGGTGATCAAAAAATATTCTCTAAAAATGCATAAAAAACAGGCCGTTACAGAGATGAACCCCCTTAACTAATCTCTAAGGCTACTCTACTAAATGTTCGTTTTGTGAAGGAACTGGGGGATGAGATTGAGCATTCCTATTTAAGTAGAAGTGTAGAGGATAAAAAGGAAAAAGAACAAGTGAGCAGCAGAAAGATTAGAAGGCGGTATAAAAGTGTTACAGAGATCACAGCAACTTTATCAGATGAGATTCAGATAGAATGAATTGAATTCGGTTAACAGATTTTTTCTGTTTAGAGGTAAACAAATCTTGAGTTTTTTATTCTTAGAGTTTATCCAAAAAGTTTATTTTGAAAATTAATTGGTATTAAAGATTAAATTATCTAACTAATGATAAAACCAGAGTAGTCCCTTATTAAAACTTGAACAGGCCAGTCACCAAGTGTATACATGAAATTTTCTCAACAAGAATAAGAGTTTATATTATAACTCTGTAGCGCAGAGTTTCTCAAACTGTGGGGGCGAGCATATTGAAAAGTCGAAAACAAAAGATTATTTAAAAAAATTGTTAATTTACTGAAAGTAAACAAACAAAATACATTCTGACATAATAAAAAATAAAATACGCATTTACACTGATATAATACTCTTATAAATGTATCAGTACTGTACAATGTATTTTGTAATCAATTTAACAATACTATGTTAAGAACAAGTTTGATAATTACCAGTGATCCCATGGACTTGTATTAACACTTATCTTGATAATTTGTACGGTTTATAATTAATCCCTTCACTGCTGATTAAAAGTTATCCTATTTGCTCCCCAATGCCACTATTTTTCACGTAGAATTGTGAATGGGATGTTTTTTTTAGGGGAGGGAGCAAATCCTCTGAAATAAGTACTTCCCTCGCAAGCACTGTCAAGGTCCTTTTATTGCATTTTAAAGCCTTCGGAATAAATGTAGGGCTATCATTGGACAGAAAAGATCGTACACAGGAAAGACGTATATATGCGTCCAGAAAATTAATGTTTAGCTCAGCGAGACGTTTATATACGCCGGTGTCACTTAAGATGTTTAAGTCATATTGTAGCTTTTGAGTCAAAGAATAGTATTAATGAATTCAATACATTGTTATTGTATGGAAGGAGGTGCGATTAAAATTATGATTTAATATTGGGTCGCGAATATTGAAAGTTTGAGAAGCACTGCTGTAATGGATTCTATCCGGGTTCTTCAACAAATCACCTAGGGGAAATTATCCTTTAACTCTGATTTAAATTTGAAAACTGTTTTCCGTAGAGATGACTTGATTTTATGCAATTGTAAATTCTATTTAAACCCTGACATTTGGTTGGGTCAGGTTGATCGTGAAATCTAGGAGTAATAGAAAGTGAATCGCGACTGGGAAGTCACGTGGTCTGAAATTAATATTGATCTTAGAATCTGGCCGGAGTTGTGGTACGAAACAGCTCTGAAGCTGAACTAAACTACCTTGGTTCGAAAAGGATTGCCATAAGGAGCTCTGACTTAAGTAAAGTTATTTTGAATATTCTTATAAATTAGGTTAAGGAGTAGGATTTAAGATTGTTTCCAGGGTTAAGCAATAAAGCTGTAAATCACTCATAAAGTGTTCAATATAAAATAAAAGTATATATTTTTAATGATATGACTGCTTCTTCCCCGAACCCTTTTACACCTGTGACTTTCGGGATACGGAAACTTTGAATTAAAAATGCAACGATGGCTGTTGACTTCGGACCAAGTAATTTTGAACCTTGGTCAAGTGCTGAGGGTGACATTCAAGATGCCCCTCCCTCTTCAAAGACTTTGAGCGTCAACTGACTTAACGTGCATCAGCCCCTCTACACGGTGGGTGTTGAGCGGCACCTAGACTCGAACTCGGGACACTCCGGTTACGAATTAGTGACCATAATACCTAAGCTACCACGGTCATTCTCAACACGGATATTGAATAACAATAATAAAATGTCTGATAAACGAAAAGAAAAATGTATTTAGTGAATTTTCATCCCAAAGAAAAATAACCACGATATTTGTTATATTTCAATTACCTTTTTTTTATAAATTGATATGTAAAATTCACTCAAATTAAAAAATTCAATTAGCGAAAGAAATGACGAAATATTTCTAGCTTCAAAAACTACATTCCATTTAAATGCATGTAATATTGTTCCATTATATTGAACTGAGAGACAGAGATCCAATGTCAGAAATATATCTATGGATGTCCTAACATTCGATCTGCTCACTGCTTCAATTCGAACTGTAATGCGAAAATTATTGAGCAAACTCTGATAATAGTCTGCACATTGCCATGATTTAAGAGATTTATTTGTGAATTAATCAAGAATGTACACAAACGAGGACTTGCCTCAATGTTTGAGATCATTAAATGGTGTTTACGGATGATTTTAGAAGTAGGCATCATGTTATCTCTGTTAATAGGTAACAGGATCCTTTGCGAAATCTCTAGCCAAATGTATGTAATGGTTTCTGTTAGTATAAACTTGATGCAAGCATATACATCTTTACATTTAAAAATTATACTTATTAGTCAGTGTTATTTATTTTGCTTTAAAATATCTGCATATGTGGAAGTATTTCTTTAAGACCAAAAGAAATAATTTATGTTAGCATACTACAGCAATTGCATTTTTTCGTTATTATGTTCATATTCTAAAGATTTGATTCATAAAAATATAAACTTTGTTGCTTCCACATTATAAAAGAAAAAACTATAAAGAAATTTTTTAATCGTCTTCAATATCCTTCGTTAATTATGCATTCTTTTGTAAAACATATGAAACACCGGGCAAAAAGAAGAGTGTTTTTATTGAAACTGTACCGTATATAAGGTTTGTGCACAGATCATGAAATAATTAAATTTCTTAAGCTATAAGGGCTATGAATGGCTAACAAATGAATATTGTATTTACAATAAGTAACTGGTGAAACCCCACCAGGGCGGCAATGGAGACTTGTATTAGGTCGATGTAATGCGTGAGACAGATATTTAATCTCATTTTATTACACAATTAATTAAATACTTTTCCAGATCTGCGACATCTTATGGTATCCGAATCTGATAGTCTGGAACAAGGGTGGCCAACTTTTTTGGGAAAAATGCCACTATCTGATTAAAAAAAGCTTGCGTGCCACTTCCATTTTCTCCAACAAATATGGAAAGGTGAAAAATGCTACTGGTAG
>BMAO01003388.1:0-14383 GCA_019973975.1 Trichonephila clavata
AGTCAAAACGCTCGACGTTTACTCTACAATCAAGTATCATGGAGGACAAACAATTTTCACCCTACGGTCTCTTTGCACGAGAGATTGAAACCTCTGACAATCCACATCTCACCTATGAGACTCTTTGTCACACGCATCTTGAAGCGAGTGTCTGATTCTTTCCATCTACCCTGGTCCCATGTCTTGGAATTGTCTCGCCAGGCTCCCTACCTGATGGATTCGAATTTTCACCAGGATTTGCTCAAAATCTGGACGCAACGTTCCAAAATGCCACCTTGGACGAACAACATTGTGTGGAACGTATTTGGGTCGAGATTATGTCCGATCTTCGGATTTGATCAAATTGGTGAGCATTTTGAACAAAGTCACGATCCCAAAACCATTTACGAATTCTTTGCCATGGATGGCTACCAGGGAGACGATCCCAAGAAATATGTGGAATTGTTTCGATACGACGCCCAAGATTTGCGTGGCAAACACGTCCGAGCCGTCCTCCCTGTTGTACCGCTATGACGTGGTGAATTCACCCCAAGAATGCCGATCATTTTGGAAAGCATTTTTAATGGAACCTGCACCCACACCGAGTATAAAGACATGTACGTCGAGTATGTACGTGGGCAAACGGCCGACCTTGCCGAATGGCGTCGAGAACAGATGGACAAGACGAAAAAGAAGAGGCCCGCTGAGGAAGACACCAAGGAGGAAAGTGTCAAGAAATGTGCGACGGAGGGCGAATCGTCATTGAATTGATTCATTTCTAAATGGGAAGCTGAAAACCTTTAAAGCTTTTGTTGCTAAAAGCATTTAACCACTACATTTAATCGTTATATTTAGCCACTATAACTGCTATTTAACGACTACATTTAATCGTTGTATTTAGCCACTACAACTGCTATTTAACCACTACATTTAATCGTTATATTTAGCCACTATAACTGCTATTTAACCACTACATTTAATCGTTATATTTAGCCACTATAACTGATATTTAACCACTACATTTAATCGTTGTATTTAGCCACTACAACTGCCATTTAACCACTACATTTAATCGTTGTATTTAACCACTACATTTAATCGTTGTATTTAACCCTTACATTTAATCGTTGTATTTAACCACTACATTTAATCGTTGTGTTTAACCACTACATTTAACCGCTACATTTAACCACTAAAACTGCCATTTAACCGCTACATTTAACCACTGTATTAAACAAGGTGAATAAATCATGGATGCTATGGAATCCACGTCTTGGGCAAATGCTGAACCTCCCGTTCAGTTTATATCTCGCCATCAACCAGGAGGATTGGCAGAGTTGGCAGTAGACGAATCGGAATGTGTGGTGGTCATGGACACGCGTGATGGAAGCTCTCGTCGAATGTAAAGATATGGATGTGTATGTGGCGGGTTTGTTAATGTCGTTGAAAATAATGGCTCCCGAGCAAATGAACGTTTATTTGGATCCCGAACCGAATAAATTTAAATATCCCTGCAAAATGTGCCACCGAAAAAGTTGTGCCATCACAAAAGCCTACTTGTTGTGGAGACGATTGACTAAACGAGAACCTTGCAATTTGGTGCATGGTGATTCGTAAAGAATAAAAAAGTAACAAGAAAAAAAATTTGTGTGTGATTCTATTTGTAAATGTAAAAGTAAAACAACTGTCAAAACTGATCTATACAAGTAAAAAAAAATTTTTTTTTTTTAAGGATGCATTTTAAAAGTGGAAAGCTTGATGCAAGTTGCAAGTTTTCGTGTAGACACTTTGTGCCTCCAACTCGTCTCAGAATATACTCAACAAAGTTTTTATTGTTGGCTTTGGCTTGGCATTCCAATTTTTATTTTCAAGCGCATCATGTCTTCTGATCGCTGGTACCAGAAGCTATGGAAATCTTTTACGAGCCTGTTTCGAGTTGGAGAACAGGACCCATTCCCAAATGTTGATATGAGCGATTGTATGGAAGGTAAACCCTTGTCTGACACATCCCTTCAAGACTGTTTATTCAACCCTCCACCGTCCATCAACGCTCTAGAAAAGCCTTTGCCCGTATATCCCAAGACCTGGCCCCTTGAACGCCTGAAAGGAAAACCCATCTTTCTGCAATTGCCTTGCGAAAACCAAATTATTTACGAACGTTATTGGAATAGAATGTCACTCAGTTGTATTCCTGAGGAGGAAGAATCTACTCGCTCTACAAAGGTTGACCTGAAAGATTCCAGGGACAACTCTAACCTGAAAGATTCCAGGGACAACTTTGCAAAGGCAGAGCTGAAAGATTCCAGGGACAACTCTAACCTGAGAGATTCCAGGGACAACTTTGCAAAGGCAGAGCTGAGAGATTATAGGGACCGCTCTAACCTGAAAGATTGCATGGGGTCGTCCAAAGAGGAACCAGAAAGTATTCTGGAGGCATACATACGTAAACGTAATGAGAGACTCGAACGTAAATTGAAAAACCCCGAGAGTGAGGGTTGCACCACAGTATGGATTTCATTACGTGTTGTGAAAACCTTTCATTTAACCAAAGCATTTGATACATGCAGAATAAAATGATTCTCTGTAATAAGAGCAATTGTGGAAAAAAAATTTCAAACATTCTGTCTGTGTCACAACAAACAATCTTAAAAAAAAAATTTCTAGGAGAATAGTTTAAAAGCTTGGTGAGCTGCTGGTTGACTCCATGCCTCATCTCATGTCAAGCTTTTGGCAAAAAGTTAATTACATGGCACCTTTAAACATCACAATGCTTGTGGACTTGGCCAGTGAGTTTTCTGAGGAATTGGAAGTTTTGCGTTTACCATTAGAAAAAATACCCCTTTCGCAACGGCAGTTGCAGCTGTCCCAATGGATTCATTACATTTTAATGTCCAACAACATTCGAGTCAATATTAGACTAGCGGCCATTATACAAAAGAATGTGGACAAATTATCTCCCCCCAACAACATGGAAAAGGAAGTGAAACAATGGCTGGATGCTTTGAAACTTCCCCCTGGAAAGATACACTTGGTCACGGAATCATACCTCCTCCTTTTATTTATGCTGCATTTACGCTTCTTGTACGAAAAGTTTCCCGTGAAAATGTTTGAAGTTAAATTTATTGCTCTGAAGGTGGCCGAATCTTTCATGGAAACTCTGGATGAATGCATGGAACGCTCCAGAAAACGTTTCTATTATTTTGCTATAGGGGGCATCTCGGCCATGGTGATGGGTGGATGTGTGTGCAAAATATTGAGCAACTGATGGAAATGGTCGGGCAGAGAGATTCGGTGTGGTCCTACCAAATTTAATTTGACTGTCCATGCAATCTGATGCATGTAGAATGGTTCTCTGTAAAAGAGTTTAACGAAGAGACATGGTGGAATCACATTAAGTAAGAGACAATGTAAAATCACATTAAGTAAGAGACACGATGAAATCCCATTAAAGTAAGAGACAAGGTGAAATCATTAAAGTAAGAGACACGATGAAATCACATTAAAGTAAGAGACACGATGAAATCACATTAAAGTAAGAGACATGATGAAATCACATTAAAGTAAGAGACACGATGAAATCACATTAAAGTAAGATACACGATGAAATCACATTAAAGTAAGAGACACTGTGTATTCACATTAAAGTAAAAGACACTATGAAATCACATTAAAGTAAGAGACACGTTGAAATCATTAAAGTAAGAGACACGTTGAAATTCTTAAAGTAAGAGACAAAGTGAAATCACATTAAAGTAAGAGACACATTGAAATTCTTAAAGTAAGAGACACGTTGAAATCATTAAAGTAAGAGACACGTTGAAATTCTTACAGTAAGAGACACGTTGCAATCATTAAAGTAAGAGACACGTTGAAATCATTAAAGTAAGAGACACGTTGAAATCATTAAAGTAAGAGACACATTGAAATCATTAAAGTAAGAGACACTATGAAATCCTTAAAGTGAGAGACATGTTGAAATTCTTAAAGTAAGATACATGTTGAAATCCTTAAAGTAAGAGACAAGGTGAAATCCTTAAAGTAAGAGACAAGATGAAATCCTTAAAGTAAGAGACAAGGAGGAACGGAATTGCTCGTCAATGGACGCAAGGACCATTATTTGACCAATCGTTTTGTACGAACTGAAGAAGGCTTTTTGTATGATCCCATGGTGCATGCGCATGAGTGCAATCGGTTTGTCTCTGCCTACGTGTCCAATCCAATGGGATGGATCCTGACACCAGAGGCTATGGGGACTTCAATTTTGGATGGATTTGATACGAAACCTCCCATTTTATATGTGTATACGGACCAGGTGAAGCTCCTCATTTGGACGGATCATATGGTATGGACGGTGGGGAAACGGCCTCATCCGGATTGGAAATTGGTGGGATATATCCAATGGAAGTCGGTGCGAAATCCACAACCTGAAGGAAAAAAGAGTCTACAAAAGTTTTCATGAATTTTTGGGGCAAGTCGATTGAATCTGGGAATAGATTATTTGGTTGGAAGAAATATTTGTGTAGTGAAACGTGCAATATTGTACAAATGACAAGAAAAAAATGTTGTGTAGAATTACTCTCACAAGTTGCATTAAAAAAAAATTTTTTTTAAGCTCATAATAAAGTTGTGGGACTCTTTAGTTAAAAGTGTTGAGATTAAATCTAAACTTTATCCAGCTAGCTAATGTCTACCCCTCGAATCATTTTTCAACATGTGGCCACTGTCCGGCCCGATGTCTATCAACACATTTTAAATCTCATTCAACCTCATTCCTTGGAGGCCGTGTTGGAATTGTTTCAACACCATCTCGAACAATCTGTTCCCAATTTACGGCGTCTGAACCAACATCAAGCATGTTTACCTGATTTGTGTTTAAAGTTTGTTGAGCTCATACGAAAACGATTTCCGAGCCCTGGAGATGCTTTTGGGATTCAATTGACGTGTCGCGTGACCAAATCCGATACACAAGGAACGTTGGGTAGTAAACATTTGAAATCCCATGAAGAACGGGACGACCATTTTCGGGTTGATGCTTTGTCGCTGAGTGAATTGCAATGTTTCTCCACTCAGGCCCAAGTCTTTGAATTGGCTACACGCCACGGCTATTCGACTGTCTGGACACGAGGGTATACGGGTCAGGAATTGCTCCAACGTTTACCTGATGCCTGTCTTTTGACCCGTGGACTCCCTTACAACAAGGGTCGAACGTTGGAAGGTAACCTTAAATATTTAATATATGTACATTTATCGTGGTGCCCGACACGAAAATTGTGTACAAGACATCCGCAAAACATTGGCTCGCTCTATTGAGGCGATTAGACGCAGAACGCGTAGTAGCCTTTTCCGATATTCGAGCCGTATTTCAAAAATGTGGAATTGTAGCCTATTTTTTCAATTGGATGCGAGTGGTGCGAGAACAATTGCCTTTGCAAAATAGCGTGCATATGAAAAATGTCATGACCATTTTGAAATACCAATGTCGAACGGGTCGACCCCTGCCTTTGACGCGTGATGGGTTGGCTAAAAATTCAGAACGATCTCCCTTGGAGATTTTGAGTTTTGAAGCCTGGAAACAAAATTGTGCTCACATGTGTATAGAAGCACCGTCAGTGCAAGTGAGGCGCTCGACGGAAAAAATGTTTTTTGGCCAGCAGTTTCGGGAAGGAACGGGATACGATTTTTGCTTGATGAATAAATAGTGTAAAACATAATAATTATGCAACAATGTTAAAATGAAATAGCTTTGAAGAGCCAGTTAAAAAAAACCTTTTTTTTCAGATTGTTGTAATAAATTTTAAACACAAGAGCCGAGTTGACTTTACTTTAAGCTGGTTCAAGTTGAAAGTTTACCTAGCTTGCAGAATGATTCCTATTTGGCATGAGAAAAATGAACTATATTATACAATTTATATACATCAATGCATTTTCCCCACATTTTTTGAAAAGTACGTTCTCAATTTAAATATTGGAACCCGAATTGAAATAGTTGGTGATACTGTGGAAGAAGGTTATGTATTTCCTGAATTCAAGCGAACCAACGCTGGATTCCTGTACAATGAAGAAAGTGATTACAGAGTGAGAAATGAATTCATTTCAAAGTATGTATCGAAAGAGACAGGATGGATAATGACCGCCGATGACTGGCGTGACATGATTTACCATGGATTTATTTTTTCATTCCCCAGTTTGGTTATACGCCCACAAAAGCTACTTTACATATTCAAATCAATGATCAAGAGAGAAGAATGTATCCACTCAGATTTTCAACCATTGCCTATCTGGAAATGAAACCTGTGCGGCGAGCTCAATCTGAGGGTAAAAGAGTGTTTACAAGTTTAAATGACATTGTTTAATCAACATGTTCAACAAGTGAAATAAACAGTAAAGAATAAAATTGTGTGGTGAAAGAACTGAAACATTACAAGCACAAAAAAAATTTTTTTTTTTTTTTTTTTTTTTACACTTGAAGGGTTTATAAGCTCGGAAGAATTCATCAAATATTATTTCACTTTATAACTCTCAGTTCAGGAGAGTAGTTACCAATGCATTAGCCTGTTTCAAATCAAATCTTAGGCCAGCATTTTATTAACCGACTCAAGAGAATATTTTAACATGTATTATTGTGCCGAAGTCTCGTTTATTCGTTGCAATACTGGTTGCAAATTACCCATGGAAATTGCCTTTGCTCAGGCCGATAAACTCCGTCAAGTGTTTATTTTGCACATGCGAATGCCTCATGATGTGTATTTTACG
The DNA here is from genome assembly GCA_019973975.1 of Trichonephila clavata. Taxonomy (NCBI): domain Eukaryota; kingdom Metazoa; phylum Arthropoda; class Arachnida; order Araneae; family Nephilidae; genus Trichonephila; species Trichonephila clavata. Next base: position 6,733 of record BMAO01003388.1, read on the forward strand.
ATCGCCGACTTGGTTTGCAATAAAGGTCAACTCGACGGTCGCAACAAAGCATTTAATGTCAATGCCCGAGCATCCTGAAAATGGACAACGAGTCTTGGTGGCACACGCTACAAAAATGTATTTATGACCAGATGGGCTGGGATGCCCGGTTGGCTGTTCGCTCCAAAAACCAGAAGCAATTTTTTACGACCGTGGGCGGATTCCGAAACGTTTGCATTGCGAACCCTCCCATGGGGAATCATGCCTACGGATGCAATAACTCTCATAATCGATTGGTTTCATTTCCTTGTGCTTCCAAGGTCGCTAGAACTTTGGCTATGAATTTGAATAAAACACCTCGTGCAGCTCCAAAAAAGACGAATCCATGCTTGGGTGAGACGATGGATCAAAAGTTGTTGGAACATGTTGTGAAAGATACATCGAATGAACTTTTGGAAAAGTTGTTGGCAAAGTGTCCAATGGAGAATAAACCTCTAGAACCCACGGAGAATCCTCTGGAACAGGAGTTAATGGATCATTGTCCCATGGATATACCTCAGGAGGTTAAAGCCTTGGATAAATTGAATGAGGATAAAAGTTTGGAACCCATGGAGAAACCTTTAGAACGGGATTTAATGAATCATGGTAATGGAGATAAATCTAATGAGGAAAATCTTTTGGAACATTGTGCTGGTTGCCATGAAGTGTTGCAAAAATCAGTGCAGCAATTGTCCAACGGAGGACAAAATTTTGGATAAATTGGAGCCCGTGGATAATTTATTGGGAGAAAATACAAACAAGGAATTGAGTGTTGAAACTATGGAGCGAGTAGATGGCTCATGAATATAACAGTTCTCCGGTCGATATTTTATGAATTTGGGTAAATGCTTGCTTAATCGTAGAATTTCATCCGCGCGAGGCTGAAAATGTAATTAATTTACTGAACTATTTCGACTCTACAAGTTTTGAACACTGGAAATATGATCACAACTTTTACACTGATAATTCTTTATTGTGCTATTTAGATTCACTAAATACATAAACCACGACAAGACCTCCAAAATCAAAGTCCAAGAGCATCGATTGGAATTGCGCATCGGCCAGAAATTTCCAGGAAACTTTGTGAAATTGTGCTTTTTATTGCGTATAATTCTGTGTACTCTTTTTGTAATGTTTAATAAAAAAACTTATTGCATATTACTCTGTGTTTCCACAAATCATTATTTAAGAATTTTCAAAATTTGATTCTTGCGCCCAAGGAAAAAATTTCTCCTACATTTTGCAATTGTTATTTTTAAACCCTGTATAATGAACTGTTCAAAAACTAGAAATTGCACTCTCGCGTTGCCGAGAATTCAATGAGACTTGTTTCATATGTTTTGGAAAGCTTCGAAGAGGACGATGCTCCATTGCAGTTGCATCGAAACGTGGTTATTCCGACATCGCATCTCTACTACCGTGCCTTGTACCAAAGATTTTGATTGTATAATTTGGTTGCTACCCCTCGAAATAATCGTATTCAAATATAAAATTACGCTCGAATATCGGAGTACCAACATTCAAAAAATAAAATGTTCGAATATCAGTGTACATACAGAATACATCAACCAATCAAAATTTTAATTAATCAAAACATCCCATCCGACCCGACTCGAGGCCTCTCCAATTTCATATCCTTAAAATATTTTAATAGCTCATAACGTCGTTTATAATAATATGAATAATATATAATAATTTAATAATGCCCTCTTTTGCCAAATGAAGCCTAGAACCTTCTATATATAGTGTTGCAGGAAAAAAAAATAAAAAAATTATTCCTCAAACACGATTATTAAACACCATTCAGAGTTGTGCTCTAACTGAGTAAATAGTTAAAATGTAATTTATCTTCATTTTATTGAAGCTATATTTTTTCAAAAAGTTTCTATTTCATATAGTAAAATATATTCAGTACTAAAATTTTTAGCATTAATTTTTTTTCGAGGAACAAATTGTTTTATTAATTGCTATTTCATGGCGGTCCCGAAAAGGTTCAATAAAATCTTGTTTATTGAGTGTAAGCCCTTTTTGGAATATTTAGAACAAAAAATAATTTACATGAAACGGTATAATCTTTAAGAAATTTTATTGAAATTCTTCATTCATTAATTTTACAAATTTTGCTATAACTTTTTCCAATAATTGTAAATATTCCTCTAGGATAGCTGAATCGTTTCCCGCAGCTCGAGTAGTAATCTCTTCGGAAAAAGTTGATGAATTCTTGTCAGAAGCTCTGGTAATCCCTTCGGAAAAAGTTAATGAATTCTTGTCAGAAGCTCTGGTAATCCCTTCGGAAAAAGTTAATGAATTCTTGTCAGAAACTCGATTTAAGAATGCTTGATCGTTTTTAGAATTATAAATAATCATAAAATTTTCAAAGTCAAAACTAGAAACATTAATATTATCGTGTGTAATATAATGCAAAAAATCATAATCAAAGTCAATGATTTTAATCTTCATGGTTCACTCACTGTAAGCAATGAATCCTGGCTAAGAGAGCAACGTGCTTTTATACTCTCAACAGGAAAAAAAAATAGCACACATACACAACTTATCTAGCACTATTAAAACAACGTTTATGTAAGAAAATAACTTGAGCTACAAAAAAATATTTAACAATTATGTAAGAAAATAACTTGAGCTACAAAAAAATATTTAACAATTATGTGAGAAAATAATTTATCTACAAAAAAAAGTTAGCGTACAGAAAATTATTTAACAATTATGTAAGAAAATAAATTTAGCGTGTAAAAAAACATACTCTGAATTTGTATATAAAGGGTTCTCTCAAACAACATTCACTCATTTGAAACATGCAGCTTTTTACAGCAGTAGGTACAGTCCGTAAAATATGTTTTAGTACAATGGTTTACAGCAATTCTCTGTAAAGCAATTTTCGTCAGACCCTTCATCACGTGCTGCCTAACGTTAGCCGTAGCTTTGAGCACCGACTGTACCATTTGGCTTCAAACATTTGTGACTGAAAGCAAAAATATTTTATAAGATGAGCTTTAGCTAGATTGTCGTTAGCCGTAGCTTTGATCACCGACAGTACGATTTGGCTTCAAACATTTGTGACTGAAAGCAAAAATATTTTATAAGATGAGCTTTAGCTAGATTGTCGTTAGCCGTAGCTTTGAGCACCGACAGTACGATTTGGCTTCAAACATTTTTTTATTAGTTAAACAAGGGAGTGAATGTAGATGAATTTTGGATGTAGTCTTAAAAAATAACAATAAATTTCGGTCTATAGATTATTGTCCTCAGATTAGCAAACGAGGGTATATTAATTATAAGCATTACAAAAGCAAAATTATTTTATAATATGAGTTGAGAAATTCAATTTTAACCTCCTCGACATTCTTTGTGAGAGAGTGAATATTAACGTTATGCAAGGTCACCTAAGCTCCTCTCCACACCAACGAGAGCTCTCAACAGTGGTGGTATTAAGATCGAATTCATAACATGTTAACCGATGCCTAGACCATTTGGCTACCACATGAAAACAAACAGCCGTTTGTAAAAAATTATGCAGTGATTCCTAAAGTGACAGCAAAAAAATAATAATAATTTGGGGAGATCGTCAAGATGGAAATAACACATTCATTTATTTAATTTATTAAGGCTAATTTCAATTAGCAAAAATTTTACTAAAACAAGGACCAGAATTAAGTCACAAACAATCTGCCAGGAAAAATGATATTTGGTTACATTAAAAAATGTCATATTACAAAAGGAATTGTATATCTTCAAGTAAAGGACAGCAATTTTGTCTTTAAAGACCTGTTATTTATTTTGAAGAAAGTTTTTAATAGCTTTTTCTAGTGTCAACGCAGTTGTCGGCTGAAACCGAGGAAAATTAAAGTTACAAATGTTGAAAATTAGTCATTGAACCATAATTATAAAATATGTTTTTTTTAATCAGTTAAATTAATTAACATACATGTTGATTTAAGTTAATAATTCATTAACAAATTCAATATTATGGTCCCAAAGGGGATAAAAAAGTTTTTTTGAAGTATAGCAATTTTCGTCAGGTCGTAGCAATAAAATAATAATAATAGAAACAAAAATTTTTTTTATTCTAAGCGAACGAAATTCTTCCGTGGGTGTTTGGACTAATGTTATTTGAGCACAGTGCAGGTGGCAGTACGATTTGGCTTCAAAACATTTGTAAGATAATTAATTTTTTTGACGATTGTTCAGTTTTTTTTTTTTAAATCTACTTCAAGAATCCGGGTTTGGCAACTTTTTTTTTTAGTAACAATGTTGTCAAGATTTTATTTTGCATGTTGGATATGTTTTCCATGCTTCATGACACATTCCGAGGTTGCGAAGAATTTCCAACATGTCGTGGAAAACCACTTTTGGTCCAGTTGTACATTTGTTGCCAACGTTTGCTATTTTCATCCGTCATGTGCATAGCGCGGGGTAAATAACTTTTTTCCATTCTGTAAAATTTGCTCCAATCTTGCTTCGGTGAGCTCACCGTGCAACATTTGTTCGTTAAACACCATCGATTCTAATAAAACGTGAATTGCACAATCGTGGGGTGGTTCTTCTCCCCGACCACACACTATGCAATCTCGTTGACAAAAGCATGGAGCCGAAACGACTGGCATGGTCTGGCACGATAAATTAAAATAAACTTGGTACAATAAACTGGACAAGTAAATGAGATTTCACAAAGGTCGGTGAGAGCTTATAAAGCCTATGGCCCTTGATATGTGTTATCGGAGAAAAAAAATTAATTAATAAAAGCATCCCATTTTTAAAGCAGTTCGAAAAATATGTTTTAGTAAATGGAATGAATTTTGTGTAGTTAAGCAAACCGCTCGTCAATAATTAAATTTTTTTCTCCAGCAACACTATATAAAAGAATTCCCCGGTATCGATCGGCAAACGCTATTAAAATATTTTAGGACTGGATGGGATTATTTTTTTTTCTCCAGTAACATTTATATGGGCGTAATTAAATTATTATATGACAAACAATTCTTTCACAATAAAATATTTCTCTGGTTTATCAGAGGCAATTCGAAATGTTCGTTCACCTTGACGGGATATTGTTTTCATTTTTATCCAGTTTCCGTAGGGATTCAGCAGTTTCATAATATTTGCTAAATGCATTATTCATTTTTTATAAGACGACAGTTCCTTTAAAGCTGGAATTTTTTCCAATTCAGTGAGTCCAACGACATGATTACTTATAGAAATTCTCTTTCATTGAAGATAAGCAAAAAGATGTAAATTTTTTTTTGATAATCAAGAAAAAAAATTTTAAATTGTTATTATATATATATATTTAACGTTTGCTCACTTTAAAAAAAACAATGGAGTTTGTAATAAAAAAACCAGATTTACATTTAAAAATGTTTAGAAATGAAGATTGTAATGATTTTTTGCGATTAAAAGAAGAAATTGTGTATCTCGAGCAATGTAAGATATGCATTTACGATGTATGGTATCCTGTACCGAGAAAAATGGTTTTTACGGAGAAGAAGGATTAAAATATACGTTTGCTAATAACACGTTCACAGCCAAGAAACCTGTTCCGATTGCTAAAAAATACGAAGATTACGCAAATAGTTTGATCCAAATGGAAAAAGAACTTAATTTTTGTGTTGTAAATGAATACAGAGATGGTTTGGATAAAATTGGATTACATAAGGATAACGAGAGAGATTTGAATTCTCTTTACCCGATTGTTAGTTTTTCTTTCGGAGCCACGAGAGACATAATTTTTAAAAGAAAAGGTTTTGAAAATGTTTCGATTCCCTTAGAGAATGGAAGCGTTTTAATTATGTACCCCCCTACAAATGATTTTTGGTATCATGAAATGCCGATTAGAAAAAGGGTTAAGGAGCCGAGAATTAGTTTAACCTTTAGAAGAATCGAGAACAAAAAAGAATCAGATTAAAATCATTTATTTAAACGTCGCATTGTATTTTCATTTTTAAGTTGCATTTACATTCGATACATTTTGAAATTTTTGCTGCAGAACATGAAAATTTTTTACACAATTCACAAGGCTTGGTCACACTGCTGTATATGGGTTTACACTGTACTCCAATCGGCACAAACTGACGGGCGTGTTTATACTGAAAATTACCATCGATGTAAAGCTCCGTAATTTTCAGTTTCTCGACGTGTAGCGACAATTCATCGTACCAGTTCATTCCACAGATTACAGTTATGGACTCAGTCAGATTTGCCATAGTTTTGAAATTCCAAGCAACGGATTTTCATTATATTCGAATGCTAAAAAACCAACCACGGGGCTCAAATCCAAGGCCATTTTGACACGGCGTAATGAAATGCATTACGTCTTATATGAGCATACATAAAATAATACTATTTTTTTCTTTGATCATTGGCAAAAAAAAAAAAAGTTCTTTATATGAGTTTGCTTTTACAATGAGCTTTAAAAAGCATGGATTTGTCGTTGAATGAACCCATTCTCGGATTTTTAGCCTTTCAATATCCGATCCTCGATAATTATGGCTTCGTTAGACAATTTAATATCTGAATTAGAAAATGGAATTATTCCAGCGATTGAAAAAACTGACTCACAATTGTCGTCTTACACATTAAGACTAAATTGTTTATTAGGTGTTGTGAAATTTTACGAGTTATTGAAACGATTTCCTATACCCGTTACAATTGTTTTGAGTAGGCACGGACTTCATTTCTCAGGTTGTGTTTTTTTGTGCAGATGAATACAATGTAGGACCTGATGCCTGTGAATGTACTTATTTCTTAGAACGAATACCTCTACCCGTTACGGTTATGTATAATAAACACGGATTTCATGCCTACGAATGTGTCTACAGCTCAGAAGATTGTACTACAGGACCAGTTACCTGTAGTTGTTCTAATAAATTAAAATATATAGAAAAATACTTTATCGTCGACCAATTAAATCAAGTTGTCTTACGGGATGGGTCAAAACATTACAAAAAATGTTTAAGATCTCTATGCCGGTGCCCTTCGCATCGACCAATTGACAGTTTTCTGTGTTTTGAAAAATAAAATTTTTTTAATAATCTCTTGTTGTGCTAACCCATTCATGGCCGTGATGATACATTTAATTAACGGAAATAAAAAAATTGGACTAAACTAAAAAAAAATAAAAGCTTTATTAACCGATTACAAAACTATTATAAGACAAATTAGTTTAATATTACGGACTGTAAATGACACACTTTTTTTAGTTTAATATACATGTATATATATATATATTAAACTACAAATTGTATTTAAAATTCATCCTCCTAGCTGACAAACCATTTTTAGTTTTAAATATTATATATATGTACCCAAAATTAATTTACAGGTCCAACCCTTCAGAATTAAAAAAAAATTTACATATTTATTCTATAAATAGTTTTTTTTTTTTTTTTTGCAAAATGAGTGGCTTACAGCTTAGACGAAAAAAATTTCTTTGGAAACCTCCCCGATAAAATTTGAAATTTATTCTCAGATCATTTATATATATAAATATATATATATATATTATAATATAATATATAGCCTTCTTTTGCAACTTTCCTTTTGCGAATTTTATATAGGTTTTAATTAAGCACAAAAAAAATAATAATTTTATTTTTCATGAAAAATTTTAGTATTTTTT
>BMAO01003389.1:0-23370 GCA_019973975.1 Trichonephila clavata
CGAATAAATATCTCTCTGTGAATATCCGTTGCTTCTCCCCCCCCCCCTTCCCAAGAAAAACCCTAAAACACTCATTACAAATCAGTTTGTATTGCTGCCAAGTTTGTACAGTAAATCTCAGTGAATCATCTGAAAATCAATAGTTTCTGTAACAGAATTAAAATAGAACGCATGGGTTGTGGAAGAAACAAATTCTTATCTAAGGCGGTATTTCTTGCTACAATTTAATGAATAACGAGGCTAAATAAACACATATTGTACTTAAAGACATACTTCCCATTGTTCACATTCAATGTTCATCCACATTTTCTTGGGTTTCATAAAGATAAATACTGTTTTTTCAACATGACTATTACTAGCAAATAAAGAATGGGAACGAATATTTTGGACAAGGGCATTCGGAAAGAGTAATGATATAATTGTTGGTGTAATGGATTAAATATATTAACTAACTTTCGTTCTTATTTAAAATTATTTGATTTGACATTAATAAATATAAATTCTGCCGTGAAATGTAAATATTGATAACTTTATTAAAATAACAAATAAACTTTTTTTCATAATAGAAAGAGAAATCTCATGGCTCATAATAATTTAACACAGTAATTTTGACATCTTTATGAATACGATGATAAAAAAAAATTCTTTTTTTTCATTTTTTTTTTAATTAAATTGATTTCTAACACTTTTTAAGCAATTGCTGAAAGAAAATCTTGAATGTTAATATTTTATTCAAAAAGTCAACATTCGAAAAAATAATTTTACCTCATAATTATAGAAAAGAGATCGAGCCTAGGGTTATGAAGTGAATTTAGCAATCGGCAATACTCAGACAAGCAGTGGTCTTCAACCCCGGGCCGTGGACCGATACCTGCCCGTGGGTCAAATGCAACCGCCTTACGAACATTAAATTAGTTCTATTTTATTTACTGTGGGGTGTGTATCTCTCAGATTTGTGCGGCTTTCCACTTTATATTTCCTGTTAAATCCCTTTATATTCATTTTTATGTATTGTAATTTCGAAGTCATATTTAAATACAATTAAATTAAAATTATTAAATCAAAACAATCTAAAATATAAACAATCAACGTGCCATCCTCAGCGGACCGTTGTAAAATTATCAAACGTCGACATGTCAGCGGCGATAGAAAGGTTGGGGAACACTGAAATAGAATATATGATTCACAAGTCCTGATTCTACTAAATAACAACAAATGAAGCAATGAGGGATTATTTTTAAAAAATCGAGCTAAGGATTAAAATTTTCTCAATGGGTAATACTGAAAATCACGAAGTAATATATCAGCTCCCATAGTTTGACCCTTTAATTGTTTGTTAAAATCGCACACGAAGTACGTATATTGGTAGCGGACCACATGTGATTTTGAACCTTCGTGATAACTTCGATATACTTCGTCACGTCTCTGACTATTTACCTTTAATAGATTTCTTTGATTTGTTGAGTGCATTGAGGTATTCGACTACTTGCGACGACTTTTTTTGAAAAATGGAGATATAGGGATTTTATTTGTTATTGTTTTTAGATTTGTTTAGAACATTTTTAAAAAAATAAGCTAAAATGAAGAAAAGAAAAAGAAATTATTATTAATAAAAAAATGGGAAAAAAGGGGTAAAAATTTACAAAAAAAATTATAAAAACAAGTCCCATTCTGTACCAAAAGTTTATGAACAAATTTTCAATTTTTCCAATTCTGATGTGTTGCTATGTGATTCGTTTTTGAAATGACCTTCAGGATAAGAGATATTTAATTCTTACAAAAACTATAGCACTTTATCATAGCTATTATATGAAGTTCCTTTTAAAAAACGATGATTATATTCACATAAGAGATTATAAAGCTTGTAATAAAAAACAGGGATTGATAAATCTGAAGGTTAAAACACTTCTCCAGTATTATACAGAACATACATAAAAAATTTCAGTTAATTATTTTCAAAACTTTTTGAGTAATCGCTGTCTCCGTTTGAGAATTTTCAAAAAAACACATTTGGAGTAAAACGCGTTTTAAAGGATGACATCTTGCTTAAAGTAATGGTTTGCTTTTACACACACTTGTAGTTTTTGTTCTAGCGAACGGAAAATAATAAACTTGGTGTTTTTATAAAGCAAATAAGATGACCAATAAAACAAAACCATAAAAAAAATTTGTCACTTTTTGGCACAATTTACACTTTTAGGGTAGTCGAATACTTTAAGTTATTTTTCAGTGGGCTCAAAAGTCTTATTACATTTCACACATCAAGATGGTTTTAATTCTTTATATTGATTGTCAGTTGAATAGAAATTGCTATATGTTGAATTTAAGCGAGCCTTGAGATTCTTACTGGTGCAGCTTGGAAATCAAGACAACGATGTGACCCACCGTGTAGAGAACTGGATGGTTTTAATTCTTTATATTGATCGTTAGTTGAATAGAAATTGCTACATGTTGAATTTAACCGAGCCTTGAGATTCTTACTGGTGCAGCTTGGAAATTAAGACAACGATGTGATCCACCGTGTAGAGAACTGGGATGGTTTTAATTCTTTATATTGATCGTTAGTTGAATAGAAATTGCTACGTGTTGAATTTAACCGAGCCTTGAGATTCTTACTGGTGCAGCTTGGAAATTAAGACAACGATGTGATCCACCGTGTAGAGATCTGGGATGGTTTTAATTCTTTATATTGATCGTTAGTTGAATAGAAATTGCTACATGTTGAATTTAACCGAGTCTTGAGATTCTTACTGGTGCAGCTTGGAAATCAAGACAACGATGTGACCCACCGTGTAGAGAACTGGGATGGTTTTAATTCTTTATATTGATCGTTAGTTGAATAGAAATTGCTACATGTTGAATTTAACCGAGTCTTGAGATTCTTACTGGTGCAGCTTGGAAATCAAGACAACGATGTGACCCACCGTGTAGAGAACTGGGATGGTTTTAATCCTTTATATTGATCGTTAGTTGAATAGAAATTTCTACATGTTGAATTTAACCGAGTCTTGAGATTCTTACTGGTGCAGCTTGGAAATCAAGACAACGATGTGACCCACCGTGTAGAGAACTGGGATGGTTTTAATTCTTTATATTGATCGTTAGTTGAATAGAAATTGCTACATGTTGAATTTAACCGAGCCTTGAGATTCTTAATGGTGCAGCTTGGAAATCAAGACAACGATGTGACCCACCGTGTAGGGGACTGGATGCACATTGAATTCGACTTGGCTCAAAGTCATCACTTTAGAACAGAGTGGAATGTTCGCTCAAATGTTAACCTACTCTCTTAATTGAGGTACAAAATTACGAAATTCGTCATCCGTCATTCGTCGCCCTCATGTTGCTTCAAAGTGAGACTAAAAACATATTCAATCACTTAGAATTTTGTATTTATATTTTTTCAATATTCATATTTGGAGTTGGTTTGACCTTATACTTCCTTATGTTTCCATGTGGCAGTGGTAGCCTACTGGTCATGGTCACGAGTTCGTGTTCGGGTGTGTCGAGAGCTGGTGTCACTGAAACCCGCCATGTGGAAAAGGTTGATGCGCGTTAAATCCACCGTGGCTCAAATATCTACCCATTAACTTTATGCCGTTTTTCCGCCAAGCAGCTGCAAGATCGGCTTCCTTATGAAGATAGCTCATATTCACACGTGCACCCCTAAAATATTCTAGGTTCCTTTCATCTGACATAACGCCTACAGCCGCTGACCGTGAGAAACCCAACGGCTGGATTTCACCTGCTAGACAGAACTTTGAGTGTATTTCGAGGTGTAAGAAAGAACCACCCCCAAGAGAATGGAGAGACAATCCATTTGAAACACTTGAAAAGGAATGTTGTGTGTTTGCCTCCTCCTTCACAAATAACATATTCTGTAGAATTGAAATACTCTATAGTTTGATTAACTTGTAACCAAATGTAAGTATTGTAATTAATAGTTGTAGACGTAAGGAACCAATCATTTAATTTCTTAAGTCTGCTGCTACCCATCGGTTATCCCAAAACATTACAAAGTGGTGTGGTTGATTGAAGGGGGGTACCAGCACAAGTGTCGTCCTCGTCACTTGACCTCAGTTCAGAATTACGAAGTTCGTCATCAGTAGCCCTCGCGTTGCTTTATTAAAATTATTGCTCGTAAAATTATCGCTTGGTGAGATAAATCTCTTTTCGGGCTTATACATAAAAATCTTCTCTCTTAACATGTCCCAAACTTAGGTAATGGAATGTATATATGCAATCACAATTACGTTTTAATATTTGGAATAATCACCCAAATGTAAACAAAATATCGCGGAAGCAGGAGTATAATATTGCAAAGTTGGACAGCTGAATGGAAAATTCGATGGGTTGACCTTCGTTCACAGTTCACGGCTCATTTTACAATAGAAACTGTGGATGCAGTTCCGAAAACGCTTTGAACACTTAGCGAAAGAAAGAAAAACATGTGTACACAGCCATCAGTAACTGCAGGTGTTAACAGCAGCAGTGACCTTCAACTACTCTGGCCTTTTTTTTATATACTATATAAAAAGGTACAATTACACAGATTCTACACTCTAGCAATTTTCAATTGTCCTCTTTAAAAAAAAGATTTCATAATAATAAAGGGTGAAACTTTGATTCATAAACAAGAATAACCTTTTACTTAAGTGAAAAAATTATATAGGTATTTAAGATCCCTTTTTAAATGATATTAAATGATATATATGTAATAATTCCTTTAAATTTCATCTTAAACCAAATTTAATATGTAATGGTCCCTACCCTTCGTGACTCGCGTGTAAATAATTAACTGGCTTGCCCGCCTGATGGGATTTAATCGTAATCGTATCTCTTAAAAATTAAAAACTCAGCTTATTTAAAGAAAACTTAGACATTCTCGTATGATATCTTTCCGCCAATCATAGGCTCCTTCCACGGAAGTCATATGAGTTGGAACTTCCGTTTACCGTTTCATATAAAAACCCGAGACTCTGGAAAAAATCCACATATCTCTCTTGTTCTCGTAATATAGTACGCGTGTATGTCTTACTTGCGTTTTGTGTCGTCCATTATCATGTTTTGTGTGTGTCTAATTGTACAATAAATTGGATTAACCATCAAAGATTGCCTCATCTCTCAATGCAACTATAAGAACATCAATAATTCAATATGACCATCTTTGAAGTAATTCTTAACATTCTCAACGTCTTTTAATATATATATATATATATATATATATATATACTATGAAAATCGTTTAACACAAAACTGAGGAAACTGGAATATTTTTTCGCGTTAAAAGAATTTCATGTTAAAGGATATTGCAAAAACAACAACATATATTCAACAAATTAAGTTTATTAGAAGACATTTTATTTATATAGATATGAAAAAAATGCGTGTATTTAATAAAGATCGATTAAACAAAAACATTCACAAGAAATTAATGATATTTAATATAAAATTGTTACGTTTTTTGAAAAACAAAACATTTATTGAGTTTTTGGAAAACAATCTGATATTTTTCCTTGCATTGTCAGCATCAAATAATTAACAAATTGTTCGATGTCGTCCATTTTGTTATTCATTTCACCTTTAGAATTTGCGTCTAAATAACTGTGCATACTTTTCTTGATGTTCCTCATTTTGTATAATGTGCGAACAGGTGTTTCATTTTCGTCGTCGGAATCTTCTACATCATTGATATTTCTTGAGCTTTGAACAAATTCCAAAATGTCTTTATCTGCCATAATTGGAGCTGTACGCACATTATCATCACCTACGGCAACGAATTCTTCCTTTGATATTGTAGGCAGTCCAATGCTCGCGAAACATTCTCAAACATTTCATTTCATAAAAGAAAATCTTTTCGTGTTGAGCGAATTTTGTTTCGTGTTAAGAGAAAAATGCATGAAAATACATAGTAGTTAGCCGTTATTATTTCGTGTTAAATAATTTGTCAATCGTTTTCGCGTAAAATGTATATATATATATATGAATAATTTGATATTCTGTATATATATATATATATAATATACGTGTCACAGTGTTTGTCCGCGATGGACTCCAAAATTACTCAACCGATCATAATATAATTTTGCATACTGTGTGTCATTTCGTCCAACTTAGAACTTAGGATGGTTTTTATTTCAATTAATCACGCCATAATTTTTTTATTGCCGGAAATGGGAAGAATCCGGAAAAAACGTTGCCAGATTCCCGTAAGGGATGCTCATGTGTCTGTGGAAGCAGATATTGCAACAGAGGGTGAAAATTTTCGGTACTCTCGACGTTATTTAAACAGCCATCCGATTTTTGTTTTTTAAACCGGACAAAAAATAATTACGGAATCGGAAAGATAATTTCTTTCGCCACGATACGGTAAAATTTTTTTGCAAAATAATGATATTTTCTATTTTTTAAGATTTTTTTTAAAATTAGTTAAAACTGATGCGTTTTTATGAAAATGTTTTTCTAAATCGTTGCGTATGAATTTATTTTCGTGTGATAAAAAAAACGATATTTTGTATTAAATAATGTCATGCTTTTTCTTTTTGAATCAGTCATTTAAAAAATAAAATGCCGAAAACTTTTTATCTACGATTTTTTTTAAAAATACTCAAAATTTTAACTCAACATTAAATAACTTCGTCATTTATTAAAATTAGTGTACGAAACTTTTTTTTACGTTTGTAGAAAAATGTTATCCAATTTCTGTGCGAAGATTGAAAAAATTGCTTAAAAATTACGGATTTTAAATTTTTTTTGTGATTTTCGTAAAATATCGTTTTTGAGAGAAATAATTTAAACAGTCTTTTTTGTACACTTTTTATTTTAAAGTACTTTGTTTTTGCAATCAATGTGTGAAATTTCAAAACTTTAACGTGAAAGTTAAGCCCTCTAAAAAAATGAAAACTTTAAAAAAATTCACAATTGCGTCAAGGTCACTTTGCGTTAGCTTCCTGTTTGAAAGACGGGAAAGGTTGAGGTAGTTTTGAGTCTTTCGCTGCGGTAAAAAGGGAAATTCCCTCATAACACGGGACGCTCAATCATGTAACGCATCACAGCCAATAGTTTTTTTTTTATTCTTAAAGATTGATTTATTGAAGAACAGTAGAATATAAGAAAAAAATATCATAAAAAATATAAGGAAATATTCTTAAATATATTTTTATCACAATATATTTATAAATATATTTTTTCTTTTTGAATTTTATACTGTGAAATAAATCAATATCGTTGCGTTTAAATAAAAATTATTTTTAAAACTTTTAGTATCAGTGATTTAAAAAATAAAAAGCCAAAAACTTTTCTGAACAAACTTTAATAAAACACTCAAAATACTTAATAATTAATAATTTCTTCTTTTATAAAGATAATTGCCTGAACTATTTTTCCCGTGTGTCGAACATTTCAAAAAATCCTCACAATTTTACTTCAAGATTTAAAATAGTAGTGAAATTTTGTAATTTGAAACATTTCTACTTTTCTGTCTTTTTTCAACATACAACTATTTTTAAAAAGGCTACATTTTCGTTTCCGGAACTAAAAAATTGCAACGAAAGAATTGAAAAGTGAGTGAGTGATTTATAAATTCGCACTGTTCGCCTATTCAAGGGTTTTTGGAGACGGACCTCGAAATTTTCAACCATAGTCAAGTGACGAGGATGACACCTGACCCCCCTTTCACCCATCTCTCCTAATTACCAAACCACACCAACACAAGAAAAATTTCGAAAAAGGGAGTTTTAATGACATAGTTAAAGAAATCACTCGCGCATACACACATAAGTGCTATCGTCCTGAGGGAAACAGGAAATTCCCATGGGGATTAAGTTATTCACTCAGTAAAAGCCCGTGCAACGCCGGACTAAGCGAAGAGGAAAGAAACAAAGAAGTAAAAGTAATTTCGAAAATTTATATTGGAAGTGCTGATTTTGTGTGAAGAGAAGGGAAAATGTTAAACGAGAAAACCATTGATACGCACTCATGGGCCTTGTACTCACATCGTACGCGTCACACCCACACAAAAGTGCTGGCGTCAGAAAGAAAGGAGGAAATTAACATGGGGATTATGTTATACCCTCGGTAAAAGCCCGTGCAACGCCGGGCCGGGTCAGCTAGTGTATATATATTATATATATATATGAAATAATTTGGACTTGGTTCGAGACATTTTTGTATTAAGATATTTTTTCTGGTTGTTGTTGTAAAACAATGGAGAAAACATCTTGTGTAACTTCAAAATCTACATTTATTGACGATTACAAACATAAAAACAGACTACAGAAAGAGCATCACACTAAAACGTTCACATCTAAGACAATTCACAAAAGCATTCTTCGTTTTCTCTGTTTTTACAGGCTTTGTCGACTGATAACTTTCTGGATCACATGATTTCCGGTAAAGACTTTTCTGATTGGTCAGAAAACCTGGGTGATGTAAGATTGCATCATTCTGTTTTAAGAAAGCTAACTTGTCAATTCTTTGGGAGGTAAAGGCGTGGTTGGTTTTCATTAGGCGGGTAAATAAAAAAAGTAATTATCACGCGAAGTCTTACAGGTCTCAAGACCATTATGAATTAAAACCGCTCTAGAGAAAATTTGTGAATATACATTGGGTTTCTTAGTATACAAAGCCTTATTTATAGCTGATTTCATTATTTACTAATTATTAATTTTATGCGATTCTGCTCTTAGTTTGTTTTTTACTGGCGGGAAACCAGGCGATGTGTTGCGGATAGGGGCGTACCGTACACCCCTGCAATCCCCGCATCGCGTGGGGAAAGTAGGATTCTAATGGGCCTAAAGCCTAATTGATGCCAAGTACAACTTGGGGGCCCAGAATCTGAATTTGCAGGGAGGCCCTAATATAACTCCGTTACGCCACTAGTTCTGGAGGTCTGTTTAATTATTTTACAGTACTTCAAGCAAAATATTTTTAATTTTTACATCAAGTAAGTAGTTTTTATTAATTTATCCTGTTATAACTTTGTTTAATAATAGCATTAGTGTATTTTATTTTTTAATAATGACATATTTTTAGCACTTTCTCCTTTTTCCTATAGCCCTGTAGTATATACAAATCACAGGACTCAAAACATTGTTTAAGTCTGCATTCTTGGTTTCTAAGGCCAAGAGTTTGCTATTGTACTACTGTGGCTAATATTTCTTACTATACTGTCTAGTTATACTTCTGTTTTGCGTATTTAGGATTATAACTATGTATATATATAATTTGGGCTTTCCTACCGAGTTGCAAAGGGGGAAGAATGGATCCATCAAACTAGTTTAACCCCACTTATTCGGTCCTAAATACGAAATTACATTTTAACTCGCTTGGTTATTTTTTCACTTTCTTTTGCTGAATTGTTTTTCATTTCTTCCTTTTATATCTTTATTATGTTAATTGTAATTAATGCATTTCGTTTCTATTATTTATTCGTTCTTGTTTTTTTATGTATTTTATATTTCTCATGTGTGTGTATATATGCGTGTGTGTATATATATATATATTGGTTTCTTCCATTTTAAAGCTCTAACTCTGTTTCCTGTTATACATACGTTTATTTAAATCTTGTACAACATACGTTTCCGCCATTTTTTTATAGTTATGTTTCTTAAAATCTGGTTTCTATTTTTAGCTTTGTTGGTTAAAAGTATCCAGACACCCAGTGGTATGGACTTCCAGCGTCTTGAGGCACATATTAATATGATGTCGGTCCCCCTTTTGCATCGATGACAGCCTGCACACGTTTGGGAAGACTTTTCACCAATTTTTGATAGGTGACCATAGGAATTGCCTTCCAGGCGTCCATCACAGCTGAAGTGAGTGCTTGCAGTGAGGATGGTCGATTTGGCTGGCTACGTAATATGTGCTCTAATTCGTCCCAAAGGTGTTCCATGGGATTTAGATCGGAGCTCTGAGAAGGCCAGTCCAGTTTTTGAACACCCATTTCGTTACACCACGTTCGTGCAAGCCTCGATGTGTGAATGGAGCAGTTACCCTGCTGGAAGAGAAATGGGCCTTCCCCGAAATATTCCCATAGCATTGGGAGTGCAGCATTGTCCAGAATGTCCACATACATCTCAGAGTTCATGTTTCCAATCACAGGAACTAACGGACCCAGGCCAAACCACGAGAAACACCCCCACACCAATATGTTTCCACCACCAAACTTAACAGTCGGCACAATGCAGTCACTAAAGAAACGTTCACTGGGCATCCGCCAAACCCAGACGCGTCCATCCGACTGCCAGACTGTAAAGCGAGATTCATCATTCCAAAGAACAGTTTTCCACATGTCCACAGTAAAATGACGGTGCCATGACTACACCATTGACTACACCAATGACTACACCATTGCAATCGATGCTTCGCATTCTGTGGAGTGATGTTTGGCTTGTGAGCCGGCTGCACGACTATGGAATCCCAAGTTTTTTAACTCTCGACGGGCAGTCCTGCTGCTTACACTAATTCCTGATGAACTTCGAAACTCCTGAGAAATTTCCACCAACGAGGACTTGCGATTTTGTTTCACTACCCTTTTCAGAGTTCTGCGGCTGCGTTCACCAAGTATTTTCGGCCTGCCGGTTCGTTTTTCTGCCGTTTCACTCAGCCTAAACATTTCCACTTCACAATTACATCACTCACAGTGGATTTAGGCTTCTGTAGATTGCCCGCAATCTCACGAACTGATTTCCCACAAAGGTGGCATCCTACTATACTGCCACGATCATACTCACTAAGCTCCTTTGACTTACTCATTGCCTCACAAACGCATAAATACAATCTGACAAACCACTACCAACACTTTTATAGCTTTCAATTACGTATCAAATTGCGTCACTCTCCAGAACCACTTTTTTAAAGGTGTGTCCGGATACTTTTGGCCAGATAGGGTATATATATATATATATTGTATCGATAACTATCAATAAACGTACTGATAAAAAAATCCATACCATTTATCATATCAGGTAAGGTTACAATAAAATATTTCTTTCATTTCAAACAATTAAATAATCTTTATATTTAAAATGTTTAAAGCATAACAACGGATGTGTGTGATTCAAGTAATCTATAAATTTTTTGATTTATCGTTAAGAGAGCTTTTCTACACTTGAATATTTATGCACTGAGAAATTTTCTACTTTTTTGTCTAGCACTTAGCAACTAGAGAATGTCCTATCCAATAACACAAATTTTGCAATAATTTTATTTTATTATCATTTTAATATTTCGTGTAGTTCGAAGTTATGTTCACCTGAATGATGTAATTTTCTTTTCTTTTACCAGAATAAAAGAATCTATTGAAAATTCGGATCAATTCAATTATTGTCTGATATTCTACTATAGAATATAAATATTAAGGAAAAATGACGGAGCTTGGTTAAATACCCTGACTATTCAATATTCAAATAAATTATTTTGCATGCAATATATTATGATTTGAAGACGAGTGACGTCATGCTGTGTACGAACAACAACAGGTGGTACAACAAACCTTGCTTTGTTACAATGGCCATGCAAACGATTTTTTGAACTTTTTCTTCCTATTTCGTGTTAAAGCTTTTGTTAGAACTATATTAAAAATTCCAAAGAGTCAGGGTAAAAAAAATTCCTTTCAGAATTTTGATAAATGAACCAAATAAAAATTTTTGAAGAGTAGAAAATACGAAAATATGAATTACAGTTTTTGTGATTCGTTATTTTTTAAGTGTCAAATCATTTAATGTTATTTTATTTAGGTAATAGCTATTTATTGTCACTTTAGTTGATTTAAAATTATGTTTTTTCAAGCTGTCTTTTTCAACATTTCAAACATTCACATTTTATTTTTAAGTTATTTTTTGTTATTATATTCTGTAGAAGAAAAAATTATCGTTTTATTTACATTTTATATTTTATAATTTTGCTCACAAAAATTTTAAAATTCTTTTCGGTATGTGTCTAATTCTATAATAAAATTTATTAAATATTAAAGCAGTGAAACTTAGATTATATTTCTACATTTTATAGTAGCAGGAGTTTTGATGGAGTACTTCAAAATAAAATTTATTATTTTGAAAGTTGCTAATAATTTTAATAATAGAGAGTTAAAGATTTCTCTCTCAAAATTTTTTTTTTCATTTATTGACTTCAAAATACATATTTAATTCTTAACAATAATAAAACTTACAAATATATTTCGATACAAAATTTTAAAATAAAGAAAGTTTTACTAAGCAATATAAATATAGGATGAAAGGATGGGTTTTTTTTTCAAACATTCATCCACGAATGTAATAAAATAAATTTTAGACAGCAATATTTATCTTTTTTACATTTCAGCAAATAAATTTCCATTTGTAAACATGAATTTTGTCTCCAATCTTTCTTTCTTTTCTTTTTTTTTTACATTTAGACCTTCGAAACATTTTACTAACAGGAGAATTATTAAATTTATAAGAATGTACAAATCTTAAATAATAACACATTTTTTTCAATATATTTCTTTTTGAGAATAAAATCTTCTATACAGATTACATTATTTTTATTTATAGTTTTACTTGTTTTCTTTCTATTTATCAAGTTAAGGCGAGAAAAATTTTGATTTTAAATGTAAGTTTTTCTGTTAAGATGAATATTTAATAACTGTGTAAATTTATATTTTCTTGTCCCCATGTAGTTACCATTTTCTTTTTTACCATTTGAATATTTTAGCTTTTTGAAATTCTGGAAACATTTAATCTTCTATTTTTTTTCTCTTTATAAAGATAAAAGGTGTCATTGGCTTAAAATGAAACTTTGAAGCTTTATTTTTCATAAAGAAAAATAAACAAATTTATTTAGAGTTTGTTTATATACTGAGGTGCTTTCCATTTATTAATATAAATATTTTATTCTTATCGCATATAAGTTAAACATTATTTTTTAATTCAATAATACTCAAGAGACTTTTAAACTATTGTTTACATGAGTTCTCTTTAAAAAAGGAAAATAATATTTATTTTATTTAAAGTAATAATTTGTACTCCTTATGAAGGCAAATACAATGTTAATAAAAAAAATTTTTGCATATACTATAGATGGATGTTAACTAATTGTTTCTACTTGAGTTTATTAAAAAAAAGGAATAAATCTTTTATTTTAAAAGTAAAAAAAAAACAATCACTATAAACAATACATAAATAAACACAAATATTTTAAATAAATACAAACTTATATTAATAAAATTATCTCTATATAATATATTATTCCCATTACATTATTATTATTAAATGAGAAGTTTGCTTTTCGAACGATTTTGAAAGTTTAACTAATCTTGCATTTTTGTTGTATTCATTTGTTTTTACATTTCTTGATTTTTAATTCGATTACTGACGTCTTTGCTCTGAATATGATTAATTAAATTTAATCTTACAACACAATAAACATGTTGATATGTTCATTATTAGATTATTAAATTCCACTTTCTTCAACAATGTTCAATTAGAAGTGCTGGCTTATGAACTGAAGCTGCGCCAACACATTTCATTATTATTATTATTTTTAATTTGTCACACGTTTCTGTTAATGTAAAGTATCTGACAACAGATTTTTTTTTTGTTTATTCGCGATATGTTCTTATTGGAATTGAATCTTGGAATAAAGTGAGGTATGTTTAAACTTTATTTTTGTGGAATTCTTAATGCTAAAATTCTTATTCTGTCAAAATTCTATTCTTAATGATTTATTCAAAACTATTCATTTCTGTTCTTAGATTCATTAGATCAATTTTTTAATTTGACAGCCCACTAATTCTATTTAAATTCGAATCTGTATCCATAGGAGGTTTGTAAAACATATGACATCCTTGTTTATAAAAAAAAACTTGAAAACCCTTTAAGACATGAAAAATACATCATTAGTCTTTCAAATATGTACAATTGTCCCGGTTTTATATGTAAAAGATTAGAGTGAGATGTAGAAAACGCTGATCAGAAATTTTAGGAAATGCCATTTCCAATATACGAAGCATGTCCGGAAACAAAGTACTGTTTCGTTCAACCGCAACTGCAGCTGTAGTATTGGAATACAATCCTTGCACACTTATCTCTGGTTGATTGTCAGTACAATGACAAACACGTGATAGTGAGTGTTCAAAATGTTTAAAACGATTGCCGATCCCGCCGACTGTAAAGTGCATTCTGTAATCCGTTTTTTTTAAACTGAAGAAATTTTAAGCCAGTTGAAATTCATTGTCAACTTTTTGAAGTTTGTGGTGAAAATGTAATAAGTGATGGATTGGTGAGAAAGTGAAATCAACAATTCAGTGATGGGAGCACCAATATTCATGACAAAGCACGGGATGGGTAGCCTTCTGTTGTCAATTACGGTTTGGTTGAGACGGTAAAAGAGAAAATTCGTGAAAACAGACGGTTTATAATAAGATTGTTTTATAATGAGTTTCCGCACTTTTCAACTCTCATCACTAGCAGTATCTTTCTTTGAAGAAGGTATAGACAATTTGGGGTCTCCCGATATGACAAATGTCTGGACAATGGTGGAAACCTTGTAGAAAAATAGTTTCCAACATAAACTTTCATGTAAAAATAAATTTTGTTTTGAAAAAATATTTTTTGTGCGAGTTTTCCCAGAACAGTACTTAGTTTTCGAACACGCCTTATAAATATACATTACTGTATTGACGACAAAAAAAGTAGAAAATTATCCTTCGAATTGATTAACGAATTAATATTATTTTCAATAACGAAAGCTTAGGATAAAAATATCATTATCGAAAAGAACATTACCCGTAAATGAAAAGTAAAAAATAATATATAGCTCAAAGGTAATATCAAAGATTTATTAATCGATTTTAGGTCTTGTGCTGGTATATCGATCTTTTTTAGAAGATATAGAAGCAATAACCGCAGATTTTTTTCTTACCGGATCTTCAATTTGTAAAAAATATAAGGCCAAGAAAGTTCAAAGAAAGCGATTAAGCAATTTTCCGGAAATATTCACGAGGTCAATAAAATATAACGATTGGGTCTATAAATAGGAGAAGAATTAGCATTTCTTATCAGTGTTACTCTACCGTTTTTATTAAAATACACAAATAAATACAACGATATTGTAAGATAATTATGTATAATTGTTTTATAAATGCTTTTGACTTTTTTTAAGTGTTTAATTTGAGCAAAATAAAAACAGGCAAAAAATAAATTGTAATTATGACACATTCTAATAATTATCAACAATCACAAAGGGAATTATTATTTAAAAAAAACTTTTATTGTAGTTAAAAATAATTACGTGATGCCAACAATTTTCAAAACTTAATTTTGCAAAATATAGCTCATTTTTCTTGTGAACTAATATTAGAAAGCACGAATATTATTCTTATAACTTTTTCTTTAAAAAGAAATCAACCTTTTAAAAAATATGAAATTTATTAAATATTCTGTGGAGGAGAACTTAAGAATTTTTTTTCTGAGAGTGAAATTTAGTTTTTTTAAGAAATATTTTAAATATTCTTTTCATGAAGAATAAAAAAAAAAGAGTTAAAAAAAAAGAATTATAAAAAAAGATATTTAAACTGCTACAATCACACGCACTGGAGTCTCAGACATTTAAACTTCGCTTGGAATATAATTTGAAGCATTTATTATGTTTATATTACTAAAAAACGATTATATTTAATTATTTATATCACTACTTTAATACAATTTAAATCACAAGGTAGACTTTCTTGCAAGCATGCTAAATTACAAGTTATGGTTTTATGGGATACAGAGCAACACACAAAGGCTATCATCCAAATGCTTACCGATTACCTGTTGGTTGATTGATTGCATATTAACGTCGCACTCAGAAACTACATGAAAGAAATTGGTGACAGGCCTCGTAGTTTTGTGAACCCGGCCAAGCAACGAGGACGACACCCCACTCTCCAAACTTCTACAGCGTAACAATATAAAGACTTTGAATTTCGACAAATTTATCTGAAACAGCCCTTTTTCACATGATGGGTTTTAAAGTGGTTCCAGAATTAATACCCATGACTCAACAGAAACTCTCTCAGGCGCAAGTTCGGGACCATGACCACTCGGCTACCGTGGCCACCATTTGCCTATTGGAGTTCCAGATGCCACTAAAGATTCATCTTGTAAAGGAGCTGATCTGGGAAGTCTTAAGGCCCTGGACCCCTATGCAAAAATAGGCTTCGGGGCCATACACCAATGTAGGATACATATTTGACCCTTAAAAGTAGACAGTACATCGACGTTTCTCAAACTGTGGGGCGCTCCCTCTAGGGGGCGTGATAACTCTACGAGAGGGGCACGAGCATATTAAAAAATCAAAAACTAAAGATCGAAACAAAACACACATTTACACTGATATAATACACTTATAAATGTATCAGTACTCTCTCTGTACAATGTATTTTATAATTAGCTTAATAATACTAAGTTAAGAACAAGTTTGATAATTACTAATGACCCCAAGGGCTTGTATTAACCCTTATCTTGATAGTTTGTATCGTTTATAATTAACCCCTTAACTGCCCTTAATGGTGACCCCTTAACTTCCCCTTAATGGTAACATTGGGGAGCGAACCGCTCCTCAATGTCACCATTTTCCACGTAGACGCACGGATGTGATGTTTTTTTGGTGGAAGGAAGGAGCAAATCCTCTGAAATAAGTAATTCCTTCACAAACACACACACTGCCAGGTCCTTTTATTGCATTCCAAAGCCTTCGGAATAATTTTAGGGATAGCATTGCACAAAAAAAATCGTACTTTGGAAAGACGAATGTTTACGTCCAGAAAACTTAAGATGTTTAAGTCTTATTTAAGCTTTAACATCAAAGAATAGTATTATTGAATTTAATACGTTGTTATTGTATGGAGGGGGGTGGGATGAAAACTATGATTGAACATTAGGTCACGAATATTGAAAGTTTTAGAAGCACTGCAGTACATAGAATACCGTTGTCCATACTCGTACAAATAACCCGAAACAAATTTTTGTGCATGACTAACAATCGCACAAACTGCCTCGACCGACTTCCACCTTTCGACAGAATGACTAATGATGGTGCATGGCGATAGGCCTAGGCCTATACATGGACCACGGTCATCACATGTATCCAGTTGACATATCCGAAATTCCCAGTTTTTCGGTGAATAAATACAACTGGAAAAACATTTGATCGTTGAAATTATTCGAATCATTTTCTTATTAAGACTGAGTCATGAACGAGACGAGGCCGCCATTGTGGCCAAGGCCCTGGGCCCAGTTGGCTCATGCCTTAAGTCCCTGGAGCTGATGCACGCTAAATATGTCGAGGCTCAAAATTTTCATATTGTGCGGAATGGGGTGTCAGCTGAAGTGCCTTCTTAACAATTGTTCAAAACTACAATGTCAATAGCCAAAACCCTCGTAATAAACAATCGAACAATCAACCGTCCTGTATCTTGAGTTCTAGTTCAAATTAGTTAAGTGTTCAATGTCAAATCGATTATATTTTTTGATTTTTTAAGATTGTAAAAATTTTAATTTGAAGGTGTGTTTCTGCTTTTTTTCCTGTTACATAAATATAATTCTTTTTTTTTTAAATTTTATAACCAAAATTACGGTAGTTTAAAAATATTAATTTTGAATGATTTTGTTCTTTCCTCTTTTATTGTTGTAATTAATGAAAATATTCTTTATACAATTATTAAAATTTGTCATTGAGATATAAATAAATTTTTAAGTAATTTTTATACCATATTGATAAAAAGTTAATTTATTATGGAGTTTCATCAACTTCATATATTTTGAATATTAGTAACTGATGTAAGCCAAAGTTTTACGTGTGTGTTTTGCGTGTTGTCATGTTTGGCTTCATGATTCCTATAATCTACAAATACTATTCTTAGAATATTATTGAAAACAAACGTATTACTGTAATATTAATTCTTTAGGTTTTTTTATTTTTGGTTATTGACCCTGTTAATTTTTTTCCTTAAATTAATCTCTTAAAGCTCATGAATGACAAAAGGAATATTCACGATCATTGCGTACTCATAAACAAAAATATGGGTACTTAAATAATATACCGTCCGCAAATTTCGTCAAATCAAAAAATATTGCAAATACCAATGCAGCCAATTGGCAGACACATTGGATTTACAGCCAACAGTGGAAATCATTCCGTGCTCATTCGAACGCAGTAATAATAACGATGACAGCATTTGGCGATATTTTCTAAATTGACGATGCCTTTAAACTTGGTGAAATTGGTCAAGATTATAATACGTACCAAAATTTATGCTGACTCTCTTGCTTTCTGAGTATTTTTTAGATGTTTTAAAATATACTTTTTTTATTCACTCTTTGCTTATCATTGTAGCACATGTGCATTATTTCCTTCGTGTGTCTGCCACATACGTAATCATTTTTATTTCAAATGAGGAAGAAATTTTTTGTTCATATATTACTAATTTAAAGTGACTGCACATACATATTGTGTAAAATCAGTGATGTCGCATTTGTAATAAGCGAAAATATAAACACTATTTCCAAGAAATATATCAAACATTAGCCACGGTTGTCATTCTTATTCTTTTATGTATCATCACAATTCAATCACTTACATGATATTTCATAATAACCTTATCAAATGCTTACTCTAGACAACCTTTGAAAAAGAAATAAAAAGAAATCCTTTGTTGCGAGTCTAGATTTTGACCGCAAAGATCTGATGAGATGCAGCGGCCTTCATTTCCTACAAAAGCAGCCTGCTTTTATGCTAGGCCATGCGTTAATTCTGCAAACGTTCTTTATATTTCTACTTATCCAAAAATGTTGATTCAGGCGCTAAATTTTACATTTCCTTTTATTTTACTAACCGAAATTCTGTCGCTAAAACTTTCTGCACAAAAAGCTTCCAGGAAATAACAGCCCTAAGCCCTTCCATTGTTTACCAACAGCCTTGAAACAGAGAACCCTTTGATATCTCCGTTCATTCAGTCGCAACTTAGTAGAATCGCGCATTTACGTAAGAGCACAGTTTAAAAGTATCAAAATGTAGAATTTTCGTGATACAAATAATAATAGACGAAATAAAAGAACTAAAGAGTTATTTACAGTAGATTTTTCCCTTTTTTTGTCTTTGAACATTCATGCATTTA
This sequence comes from Trichonephila clavata, assembly GCA_019973975.1. Lineage (NCBI taxonomy): Eukaryota > Metazoa > Arthropoda > Arachnida > Araneae > Nephilidae > Trichonephila > Trichonephila clavata. Next base: position 19,139 of record BMAO01003389.1, read on the forward strand.
GAAAACGTAACGACTGCAAATGAGCATATTGAACTCGATGACGTAGCTATTCATCATCTGTATTCAATGGTCTCTACCCAAGTGAACTGATCCTCTGTTGTAAATCGAATTATAGTAGAACGTCGTTTATCCGAATCAATTGGGACCGGACACGTTCGGATACGCGATTGTTCGGATAACCGAAAACCATGTAGAAAAAGCAAAATAGGTGCAAAATGTCGCAATTTTATGTTGATTGGGGAAAATAATCACTTATTTTTCTCTGTACCATTGTACACCTTCGTTTTTCTCAATGGAAGGGCTCTGATTCTCTTCAGCAGCAGTAGTTGAGTAGGACAACACTCTGATTGTTGTTCGTACCACTCCAATAGCTGTCTCTAACGCAGAAACGTGTCAGCATTTGCTACTTTCGTTGTTGTTGTTGTTGTCCTCGTCCATCCTTTTCATCGTCGACAGGGTCGGATTCTTCTTGCAAGGAAGTCACAATCTCATCAACGTTTATCATTTGAAAAATCTCCAGTCTTCTGCATCGTATGCCATCCAGGTTTCTACACCAACAAAACTCAACAAAAGAGCGCGTATACACCCTCTCACTTGGAAACAAATTGACCTAATATTCCGTGCAGATGTTTACCAAATCATACAAATGAAATTCCTCAAATATCCCTCACCTTGGCTATTACTGTCACTTTTTTAGACTCACGTGAAACAATTGTTGAGCATTGTTGAAAACAATTGTTCGAAAAAGTATCCGGAGTTTGGTTCGGATATTTGACGCTTCGGATAATAAACGTTTGGATAAACGACGTTCTACTGTATAGCAAAAGCTTTTGGAAAAGAAAAAGAAAGAATTTTGAGTTTATGTCTTAGTGAACTGACTATGAAAAATATCTGCTTGATTAATCAAATTTAAGACTAAATTTCTCAATTGTTATTAACTCTGAAGGTCCTCAATCATAGAATCACTGATCGGAGTAAGTTGTAAGCTAATAGGAACCACCTACAAAACGGTATATAAATATAATTTTATAAATTCTTTTTTCATTGCAATAGAAATTAGAATAGTATACTGTAATAAATGTAAATGAAAGGTGTCTTTTCTCCTTTCTGGCTCGCAAAAAAAAAAAAAAAATCTAACCGAAACCGGTTTCTGATACCAAAAGATTTGAGAACTGTTGTTATACCCCAGGGATCGGCAAATAACGGTTCGCGTGCTACATGCGGCCCAGCAGACAGCCAGAAATACATAATATAGGGGAAATGTTTCATTTTTTAGGCCTTAATAGGCCTAAATATTCTTAATAATAAAACATATTCTTTAATAAAACATTGCCTTAATATTCTTTATTAAATAAAAATAATTTCGATTATATATTAGTGTCTGGCCTTTAATTTCTCACTAATTTCTTGCATTCACTCTGGACGCTCTTAGTAACTTAAAAAAATTTTAAATAATTTTAATAATAATATTTTTATGTTATAACAGTTATTTGCGAATACTATTGATTCTTTTCATTGTATTTGAGATGTATTTTCATTGTATTTCAAGATTTCTGAAATATGTAATTTAGAAGTGTATTTATTCGGTTTTTATTATATCAGAATAGAGAAATCTTAACAAAAACCACCCGTTATTATATATATATATATATATATATATATATATATATATATATATATATATATATATTGTGCCCGCAAATGTAATCGTAATTCTGAAAACATTGTGAATTTTTCAAAAAATTTAATAAATCCCTGGTATAGAATTCTTAGCTATATTTAGGCAAAATTTTATTAAAATAGAAGCATTCTTCATAAAAGGATAATGTTTTAAAAAATATAGCATTCTTTTTCTTCATTTTTTTTCCAAAATATTCCATTTTAATCATTTTTGTATAGTAATAATATTCTTACAAAAATTTAATATGTGTATTCTAATTCAATTGACACTAAATATCAAAAAAATTATGCAGTTATACGCTTTTTCAAAATCACAGTTCCGAATATAGTTAGTCACCTCAAGTAAACATTCATCAGATCAAATTGTATTATTCTTTTTTTTTTTTTTTGATACATGATTGTATCACACGCCTTTTTTTTAAAAAAATTTCTTTTTACTGTCGTGATTCATCTGAAATAAATGAATAAATTTGTACTTCACACTCATCCACATAGTTGATTTGATACTTGACTCATCATGGATACACATTGCATTGAATTGTAGCAACATGAAACCAAAGCATATGTTCTAGTTCGAAAGAAAAATTAGAAAGCAATACAATAAAATGAGAAAAATATACATAAATGCCCTCGTGAAAAATATCTCTAGATACGTTAATATCAGCAATAAGATGTTCATAAAAACATTGCGAACAACTATCAAATGTCTTAGATGATATTTGTAAAATATTCTCAATATACTAATTGGATATTTCATTTAGGCACTTGGAAATTTTCGTGGAAAATGTTACATATACATCTACCATAATTCAATATGTAATGACAATGATTGTTAAATCTGATTCAGTTAATTATTCACCCTTTCTATTTATATACACTGATAGTTTATATATTAGTTAATTCCTATAACAGACCGAAAAATTTATTTTCATTGTACTCTTACATTTGAGAGAGATAAAAAAAAACTATGTAAATTACAATCTTACTTTCTTGTGACTATAATCAATTAAACTCGAAGGATTTTTTGTTAAAAAAATTTCCATAATATTAATATCATATTTGCGTTTATCAGACTGCTTACTTTTATTATATCAATCAATTTTTTTATGTAAAATAAATTAAATATTTCTTCTTTGCTATATTTCGGAACAAATAGTAACTTTATATGCTTAAAAAAGAGAACTTTCTATACTTATAGTATTATTTCAATTTATAAAATGTAGTATAAGTGAAATAAATATTATAAACTTATCTATATTCATTTCATATTATACAATCTTTTATTAACAGTTTGACATTTTTCCATCTGAATAAAGGTATTCCGATATAAAGATACTTCGAATTTTTGGCATGTGTTATTACATTATGCGAAGAGAGTTTTAAGAAATCCGGACAAAAGAGTATTTTGTTTTCACTCAGAACACTATGAATGAATTTACCAGAGTAAATTTCGTTTATTAATGTCTCATCCAATAAATGTAGCAACACTTATTAATATCGAATATTACTTTTTAAACTTAAATTGTCTTAGATTTCTCTCATTGACTGTAAATGAAACATATATTATCTCTGCCACATACCTCTTACTCAGTGATTCTTAACCCCTGTGCAGCGACATTTAAGTGTGCCGAAATTTTTAAATATGAAGCCAAATTTTTAAAAAATTATTGGTTATACTTCGAGAAAAAAATAAAATCCGGAACAGAATCATTCGGCCGTTTTATAAAAACAAACTAAGGTATTCGTAGTATATATTTAACATCCTTTCATCAGTGGCGTAACGGAAAATATTAGGGGCCCCTGCAAACTGGTCATTACTTCCTTCCTTTGGGGCCCAAATGCGTACTTAGTGTCAGTCAAGCTTTGGGACACCTAGAGTCCCTGCCCCCCCCCCCCCCCCAGCAATGCGTGGGTGTATGTTACGCTACTGCCTTTCATGGATAGATGTATATAAAAAAATTCATTGGGTTCGTAATCCATTTGTGATAACGGATACATCTATATATGAATTAACTTTGAATGAAGAGGAAGAACTAATTTCGCTTTGTAATAATCGAGATTTAATTTCAAAACATTCGGAAGAGTCAATTAATTCATTTTGATTTAAAATTAGAGGCGATTATCTCATAATAGCCAAAGAAGCTTTAAAAACGTTGTTACAATTTTTTACATCTCATTTGCGTGAATTAGAATTTTCAGCATTAACGAATATAAAAAAGAAAAAAGATCGAGACTTTTAAACGTAGATGACGAAATGAGAGTGGCATTATCCTTTTTACGATCAAATATGAACGAAATTATCATAAATCATCAAACTCAAATTTTGTATCAAATGAATTCTTATAATTAATTTGTATTTAATTATTCAATAAACATTTTACTGTCTTTGTAGTACATCTTTTTTATTTAACATTAAAAGTTATTATCATAAAGTATTTTACATTGCGTAGTACAGATAAGAAAAATTCTTTCAAACTTTCTTTATTGTTAGCGTACCGCCAAATTTTGAAACTGTTGAAAGTGTATTGTAACAAAAAAAAAAAAGGTTGGGG
>BMAO01003390.1:0-16046 GCA_019973975.1 Trichonephila clavata
ATGAATGAAATTAAAACTTCAAAACGGATTTTCCCAAAGCACAAAAACTAAATCTCATTTTGATAACTCAGGTAATTAAAAATCTAATTCGCAAGAATAGAAAAACTCCCATTTTTATATATATGTTTTTGGTGATAATTATGTATCCCCTGTGTGCGAGATTCAACACTATTATTAAAGTATTTTAAGATATTTATTTAAACAAATGTGCATATACAGTTCTTAGATTTTGATGAATTTTACCTACAAATTGTTATTTGATTTTGCTTTTATTCGTGTACAATATTTAACATGCGAAGGCTTTAAAATCATGGAATTAAAAAATAAAGGCAAAACATCTTTGTACATGTTGTGCATTAGCTCTGAGCATGGAATTAGTCCTGAAGTGGCGTACTTTTTTTATAATATTAAGATAAAGTTTTATGAAATATTGATCTTTTCGTTTCTTCTATATATTCGTTATGGCAGTATACTGTTTAATTTTTCTACATTTGTGCAATTTTTAATTAACATTTCATAAAAGTTTCAGACTATTTGATGAATATTATATCATGCTATTCATGGAATGAAAACTTCAAAACCATATTTCTCCATGTTGAGCGCTACAATTACTTCATTAATTTAACATATTATGTCTTACGCAGGTTCGATTAATTTCACTTATGTCTGCATCATATTAGTGGTTAGTACTTTAAAACTCAATTAATAAAACAATGAAGTTAAATTCGTTTATTATGTTTAAAACATTACTAAGTTAAAATAATTACACTATTCAATTTTTAGAATAAGAATACAGCAACATTCCACTTATCTGAAACGGAGGCATGGAGCTGGGTGGTACTTGGACGGCCTAAATTCAACTCTCTTAATCTGAAATCATGGTAATCGGTCTTCTGCTAATCTGTAAAATCTCTCTCTAAATCTCTGTAAATCTGTGTAAAATCTGCGTAATATCTGCCGAGAAATGTCCCGGTTCCTCCTTTTAAGTGGAGGCAAATTACCCCCTTTTTCATCCGCACGCACTTTGGTCCTGCCTAACCATTGGTCAGGAACCAAGCGCAGAGTCACAAATTTCGCGACGACTCTTCCAAATTATGAGTTCATTCAACTTTGCTGACCAGCCGTTGTGACCCCCTCAACTAAGGAATGCGACAACATCCTGTCAACAAGAAACAAGGGGAATACACACAAATTGCATGTGTCTTAGGGACCATCTTAAAACCCGATCAGCATCTAAGCCTTCCAGCCTCCAAGCCACCCATCACTCCTCCCCCCTTTCAGACTCACAAACACCTGGAAAGAGAGAAAAAAAAATAACACATATTTTGCAGTAGACATACAAAACTGAAATGGGAGTGATTAAATGACAATAGTAATAGTCCAACAGCGAGCCGGAAATGGATCTTCTTGACACGATGAAATCTTGGAAAAACAACTGCAGGAGAGGGAAAAAAAAACTGGAGGGGGAATCCTTGATCCCGACGATTGAGCCTTTTAGTGCCAAGTGCAGTAGGAAGTCTGTTGTGAAGGTGAAGAAATAACGACAATTATGTCCTGTCGTTTGACGAATTGAAGAGGGGTGAAAAACACCACCCTGGAAGAATGTAGCCGCCCTAATGGGTAGCCTATTGTTGAATTCTCTTATTGACTTCGCGGCATTGTAGAAACCTTTAAACGTTTGTCTCCTCTGCTCCCTTGTGTTGGAGGTCGTCAATCTTGACAGCTCCCGAACCTGATGAATGTGGCTGGCCTGTCATCCTGACGCCATGGCGAAGGGGAAAATTTTCCTTTCCTGTTGTCCGTGAGTTGCATTCCAGCTCGACCTTAATGAAAAAAATACTCCCAAAAGAGATTATAATAAGTACGGAAATGTTCTACACACACAACACGTGAACTCATTATTTTCCATTTCACTTTCTCCCTCCCCACTAACTTCTTGACGGGCCGGGACTTTCGTTTGAATACCACACCGACCATCCCCTGCCTCCGTTTCTGCCAAACAAATGTAGTACAATAGAACGTCTTGTAAAGAAAAAAAAATTCATAAAATTCGAATTTTGAGATGAGATCTGGGCTACCGCATAATTTACACAAAAGAATTGCACTCACGAAACATTGTAACAGTATAATTGTGTACATAACACAGCAGTGATTAATATGTAATATAAATAAAACAAGTGATATATATATAAAGATACAAGAAGTAAATACTTAAAAAATTGATTGTGACACAGATTTTGGCGCGACATATATGCATAGTAAAATGGGTAAAAACAACATTTCCGATGTCTGGCATGAAAGTTAAACAGATATTTTGTATAATTATGCCAACTCCTCCTTCTCACTGATCATCGCAGAACGACATGATGAAGAAAATTATTATTATTTATGAGTATAATGCAAAAAACAGAAAATCATCACAACATTGCATCACCTAACATCGAAATTCGACATGATAACAATATGGCATGATTACATAAGAAATTGCAACGTACACCAAAGTCAATGAGCATAAGGAATTATAAATTCACCCTGAGCCTTGAGTACTAATTAAATTAAGCATGCATTTGAAATACAACGTACAACAAAACCAATAGCATAAAGGAATGACAAATTCACCATGAGAATTGCGTACGAATAGTATAACTTAGGCGTGCATTTTCCTTATTACAAAACGATGAATATGCATGTGATCAGGATGCAAACCCAAGGTTAAGAAACAAAAAAATTTATTACTAAAAGTAGACGAGATTATTAAAATTGTGGCCATTAATAAAAATGGATTTTAAGTCTATATATAAAAAAATAGAAGGCGAGAAAAAAAAAAACGAAACACTTCACTCTAACCTTTGAGTGCTATAATTGTGCACTGAACAGAGCGATTCGCATGTCATCAACACCAGACACAAAAAAAATTTTGTTCAACAATAAAAATATTAATTCCCATTACTATAACTAATTCACCAAAATCGACTATCGGCAACTCGAATACTGACTCTCAAACAACATAGCCATAAAACCTTATAACCAATACGATCCGCTAACAATTAACTAACGCTACAAACAGATAACTATCTCTCAAAAACAGAACTAACTCGACAACTGAAACTCTAATTCTCAATCATTTCTACTAAATCACTTAACTAATACCTGAATAATCATATTAATTCACAAACTCATAAAACAATTCTCTGTATCTCTTCTTCCAATACTTCGTTAAACATAACTTCCGTAAATAATTCACATAACCCGCTAGATTCTAATACAACCATAATGACAACAATTTCCTGTACCTTTTTAACAATTCGATAAACATAACTTCCGGAAATAATTCGCATCAGTATTCAAATATATCACGAACAATCTTAACTCAATTGTAATCAACACTCTTCACATAATGAAATTCAACTTATAAAAAAAAAATTTCATGCTCTAACCCACTAAGTATTCAAAACAATTCCATAAGTACAGAATGAACACAAGACTTATCTACCTCAATACTAAATAATATGACCAAGAATTTTCATAAAAAAAATTATTATGAACCAAAAACACGAAATCAAAACTAACTTCACTTAATCAATCAACACTTATACCGAGTGGTACATCATGGAGGGAGAGAGAAAAATTCATAAATCGACAAAACCGAAAGAAAAAAAAAACTGAATACCCAATTTATGGACAATTGAAACTCAACTACTCAAAAACATTCTAAAACGAGAGTACAAGAACACAATACTAGTAACTATACTTTAAACATATCATAGAAATTCCTTTAGTGTGAATAAAATTTTACTAGTGCGATGGCCAACACAGAATAAAACAAACAACCATCTCGAATATTATTAAAATTCATAAAACACAATTGTAATTAAGAATAATAATGGCAAAATAGCTACTTTCTTCTACACTATCATAAGGTACTGGCGAAAACAATAAAAGTTCAGAAATAAACATAAATGATAATACATCCACAATAAGTATTCAATAAGTAGGTTGCAAGAAACAAGAAAAACATATATTTGATTATAATAACATGATAAAACCAACGTTTAATAGCTCAAAATTTAATACTTCTAAGCAACAATGAAATTCACAAGAGATAATGTATAAATGAAACACAATAACAAAATACGTAGAATGAGCATACTAAAAAAAACACATGGAGCATGTGTGGGACTACACACATAGCTAAAATAGTAATTCACTGATTTATGAGTTATACAAGAGACCTTTCTCTATATTTCCTGACTTATTGTAGACATGTACCTTGTGTCCACAGTATATATTTTGAAATAACATACATGCAAAAGCATATGAGTGACAAAAACAAATTTAAAAAAAAACATGAATGTATATAATATTGATATTTATACAAGTACCAACATAATAAAATACAATTAATTCTCATTGATACAAAATGAATTCCTACAATCTACCCGACAACAATCTTTGAAGTATTTTAAGATAAGCATGGACCCTTCTTCGATAACAAAATGTCGACAATAATATGAACAAAGTAAACATTAAAATTTTATGTATGAATTTAATTTATTTATTTTGAAACACTGTAATAAGTTTAATCTAAATATTCGAATTCACACGATTCCTTAAATTATATCTCTGTTCCTCACAAACATTTTTTTTTTCTGTATCTACTGTTATAGTTTCATCCAAATTGTTCAAATGCAAATATTTAAATCTTTTTATAAAAGGAATCATTCGGTTGACATGCGTGTTAAATTTCTTTCTCAGATGCTCGACATGCTGAACTCTGTAATTCACTTTGGAAAACCGTTCTACAACTCTATAGGGACCTTCGAACTTGGGTCTGAGTTTTGGAGACAATTTAGATTTAAGGTTAGGTGTCCTGATAAAACATAAAGAACCAATTTGATAATCGTAATGATGCGACTTTGTATTCTTTGTGCTAAGAGCGATGTGCGATGCTTCTTGATTTTTTAAATTATCTAGGACTTTCTGAAAAATATTCTCTAATGAAGGTAAAAGTCTTTCGACGTATTCATACGTATTTTGTGATGTATCAGAGCTCTTTTGATATGTGTACGACAGACGAATGTCTCTGCCGTGTTCTAAAAAGAAGGGTGAAGTGAAAGTGGCCTCGTGAATAGCTGAATTTAAAGCTAACATAGTGTGAGGGAGTTGTTCATCCCAGTCGTTTGTGTCATGAGTGATTGCTGCAAGGATGTTAGCCAGCGATTGATTTGGCTTCTCTACTCTTCCATTTACGTGAGCTGAATAAGTTGAAATATGTCGTTTCTGGATACCCATGACCCTACAAAATTCCAGGAACTCAGAACTTTTAAAATAAGTGGCGTTATCGACAACCAACTTATGAGGGCAGCCCCTGTGTACAATATAATTATCAAAGAAAGCCTTAGATATGGTGCTGGACTTAAGATCAGGAAGTGGAACGATATGAATGTATTTGGTGAATGCATCTATCATGGAAAGGACATAACTATTCCCGCTAGGCGTGGTTTTTAAAGGACCAAAAATATCCATATGACAAGTTTCACCTGGCAAATGGCTCTGTTCCATTGGCTGGTGTGGGGCTAGTGGAATATTGAAAGCGTTTTTTCGAGTTAAACAATTGATGCAAGAACGAACAAAATTCTTAGCATCCTTGTACATATTAGGCCAAAAAAAATTTTCGCTAAGTCTCTGATAAGTCTTAAAAAATTTAAGATGCCCTCCATATTCCGAATGAATTGATTCCAAAACTTTCGCTTTAAGACAATGAGGAACACAAACTTGTTTTCTCATGGCAGTTCTGGGTGACTTATTTGGGCGCTTAGAAAAATGACATAGCACTCCCTCCTCATTAATAAAATAACTGCTAATTCGTGGGCTAAATTCTTTATTATTAATTTTTAGTAGGATGTCTTTTAACGATTCGTCGTTTTTCTGCATTTGTATTAGATCACCAGAATCAGGTAAAGCCAAAGTAATAATGTTGACATAACGAGATAAATGATCGGCGACGGTATTCAAAGATCCTTTTACGTAATGAATTTCATAATTAAATTCTTCAAGTGACAATTTCCAACGTAGAATTTTAGAAGAGGGATTTTTATTAGATAAGAACCCTACTAAAGGCTTGTGATCCGTAAAAACTTTGAACTTCCTCCCCAAAAGAAAAGGCCTAAAAAAATTTAGAGCTGTGTAAATTGCGAAAAATTCAAGGACCGTGGCGTTGTATTTAGATTGCGAAGGATTCAACTTTTTTGAAAAAAAATATAAAGGTTTAACTTCTGAATTAGGATACCTCTGTTCTAAAACAGCCCCGATACCCGAGGAAGAAGCATCAGTCGTGACTTGCAATTCTGCGGCAAGATCAGGTAGAGCCAAGACAGGTGGATTTAGAATAGCGTTCTTAATATCATCGAATGAAGCCTGAGCTTCTGAAGTCCATTCGAAAGGAGTATCTTTTCGCAAAAGATTTGTTAAAGGCAGTGTACGTTTGGCAAAATTTTTAATGTACCTTCTATAAAAATTACAGCATCCTAAAAAAGATTTTATTTGTTTCTGATCTATCGGAACAGGAAACTGATTAATTGTGATCGTCTTATCCTTATCAATGAGTATACCCTCCGGTGTGACAACAAACCCCAAAAATTTACATTTCTTAGTTAAAAACTGGCACTTAGCTGGATTGAATTTAAGATTAGCATTTTCGAAACGCTCTAACACTTTATTAATCAGTTCGAAATGTTCTTGGATGGTTTTTGAAAACAAAATTATATCATCTATGTAAACTAGAGCGCCGTTGTGAAGTAAATCTCCTAATATTTCCTGCGCTATGGATTGAAAAGCTTTAGGGGAATTTTTAAGACCAAAACAAAGTCTATTAAATTCGTATTTATCACCGTCAGGTGTAGAAAAAGCCGTTTTATGTCTATCTCTATTATGAAGTGGTATTTGATTAAATGCGGACTTCATGTCTAAAGCGGAAAAATAATTCGACCCCGAAATCTCATGAAGAATGTCGTCCAAAGTAGGTATAGCAAAATCCTGAGTCAACGTAATTTCATTCAGCTTCCTAAAATCTAGAACTAAACGCCATTTATCTCTCTGTCTGACAAATAAAGCAGGTGTGTTATACTGAGATCTAGATTTTGACACAATGCCCGCACTCTCTAAATCAGATATTTGTTTCCTAAATTCATTCCGAAGATTAAATGGGATTTTATAAATCGGACATCTAATTGGGTAATTATGCTGCAATAATATTCTATGATGTTCTGTATTAGCGGCGGATAATTCAGCGGTTGATCGAGCGAAAGCATCTTTGTGTTTTATTAAAAGTTGCATTAATTTATTCTTTGTTCTAGGATCTAATCCAGAGAAGTTAAAGTCTTTTTCAGATAATTCGGGTAAGGTATCTTGTGATATTGGTAAATCTACCGAAAATTCTTCATAACTATTAACAGTGCAGATTTTCATGTTTTTATTTAAAGTTATTATGTGTTCGGAATTATTCGTAATTTGTAACTCGGTTGTGTTAAGTTGAGAATCAAAAGTGACATGCGGTGAATTTATATGTATACCCTTATTTTTTAATTTAGCAGCACCAACAATAGTCGCAACTACACTAGAATGAGGCAAAACTGGTACCTTAAAACGAACATTTTTAACCTGCTTTGGACCAATAATAGTTTTATTTTCCAAAATTCCAAATATATCACACACAGTGTCATTTTGCAACGAAATTTCACAATTAACAAATGGAATGGAATTCTCAGCTATTCTCAAACAATTAAATTTCGTATCTAACATCGCGTGCCTAAGTTTAATAAAATCGAAGCCCAAGATCGCTGTGTAACCAATATTTAATTCCTGCTTAGTGACAAAAAAAATTTGCTCACAATGAAATTTCCCTAAAGCTAAATGTATCTTATAACAACCCACTATTTCCACTTCCCCGTTATTTACTGCCTTGATTTTTACAAGAACTTCCAACGGTTTCATATATTTATTCTTTATTTTGTCGAAAAGAGAATTTGACAACAGTGAAACAGAAGCTCCAGAATCAATTAAAATATTGAACTTATGGCCCCCAGAGCTTGCCTCGACAATCGGTAAGTTAACATTACAATTTGGAGAGAGAGCGCCCAATTGCCCGTGTTCTAATGACGTCTCCCTCCTCGAAAGTTTAAATTCCCTGCGTTCCTTTGACCGTGAAAATGTGTTTGAAAACCACCCCGAAAACCTCCCGAGGGCGGTGATTCATAAATCACTCCCCTATTCTGCGTGACATTGTATCTCTCTCTCTGTGAATAACCGTTTCGACCTCCTCGCGAACGTCCCGGAAACCCAAGTGTATTCTCTGTGAGGCTTTCATCTCTCATCCGTTTTCGGCACTCGTTTTGCTTATGACCTATCCGTTGACAATAATAACATTGAAATGAAACGGGGTTTCTGCGAGGGAAATTTCTCGATGAATCAGAGTGATAGGCATTTACGGAGTCCTTGGTTTGTTGTAGTTTACCCACTCTTATATTTAATTCCTGTACGCGTTCCGCAAGAGCTGAAACAATCGCTGATTCTCTGTTATTCTCTCCCGATCCCGCGCGATCGTTTGTCGCTATTTCATTAAGTCTCTGATGCTGCTCCTCTAACAATGCGGCCGAAATGGACTGTTCGAATGTCGTGGGGTCCCTCGCCAATACGAATCTTCTAATATCATTTTTCAGCCCACTAATGAATCTCGATTGTAGAAGTTGATCATTCGCCTGTCGGACTGCCAACGATGCCACAACGTTATGCGACTCGAAAACCTGATTTCCCAATTTTTTGATTCTAGATGCGAATTCCTGTACAGTCTCAGAAATTCCCTGCTGACAAACGGAGAACAGTTGAAGTTTTGTGGACAATGGAACCGTGCATTCGAATCTCTTAAGGAGAATTTGAGACAATTGTTCGAAGTCGTGAATATCATTATTGCTGGGGTCAGCAAAAAAAAATTCTTCCGCTACACCTGAAAGTTTGAGTTTCAAAATTGCAGTTTTCTCATTATCTGCCCAATTGCCTAACTTCGCAACTTCGTTAATTTTATTTAAAAATTTTCTAACACTCGAACCCTCACTGCCCGCAAATTGTGGGATCAACTCAATTAAATTAAACCGATCGGAAGTAGTATGCAATTGAACAGGATCGGCCTGACGAGAACGAGGCATTATGCGAATTTTATCTAAAACCGGTGAGTTGCAATTAAGATAAAATTATCGGCAGAATGAAGTTAAAAAAAAAATTATGTTAACATTCTTACAAAGAGAAGGATCCATCTCCATCCAATATACCAGTGCCTAAATACATTAGAACAATATGGGATCGAAAAAAAAAAGAACTTTGCAACCTTTAATCTACCGAGGAAATTAAAAATTAAACTTGCGAGGAAAAAATAATTTGCTTTAAAGTTAACGCCAATGTATTCAACATTACAACAATCTTAAATTTATTATACATTCGAACACAACACATTAGCGATTGCCCAAATTCATCTAAAAAATTCACGCGTGAACGAAAGAGGTGAAAAAAAAATTTCCTCGAATCCTGGTCACTTGGCACCAGATGATGCAGCGCTACAATTACTTCATTAATTTAACATATTATGTCTTACGCAGGTTCGATTAATTTCACTTATGTCTGCATCATATTAGTGGTTAGTACTTTAAAACTCAATTAATAAAACAATGAATTAAATTCGTTTATTATGTTTAAAACATTACTAAGTTAAAATAATTACACTATTCAATTTTAGAATAAGAATACAGCAACATTCCACTTATCTGAAACGGAGGCATGGAGCTGGGTGGTACTTGGACGGCCTAAATTCAACTCTCTTAATCTGAAATCATGGTAATCGTCTTCTGCTAATCTGTAAAATCTCTCTCTAAATCTCTGTAAATCTGTGTAAAATCTGCGTAATATCTGCCGAGAAATGTCCCGGTTCCTCCTTTTAAGTGGAGGCAAATTACCCCCTTTTTCATCCGCACGCACTTTGGTCTCGCCTAGCCATTGGTCAGGAACCAAGCGCAGAGTCACAAATTTCGCGACGACTCTTCCAAATTATGAGTTCATTCAACTTTGCTGACCAGCCGTTGTGACCCCCTCAACTAAGGAATGCGACAACATCCTGTCAACAAGAAACAAGGGGAATACACACAAATTGCATGTGTCTTAGGGACCATCTTAAAACCCGATCAGCATCTAAGCCTTCCAGCCTCCAAGCCACCCATCAATACTATACAATAAAATATAGGCCTCTGCAAAATTAATATTAATCGGAGATAAAAATTCCAATATAGACATTCAAATTTGAAAATAAGGATACAACTCTCAAAAATGAAATATTAATAGCAAAGAAAACAAAACACATTAATACACATTATGCTCTTTTAAAAAGAATAGAAAACGCTTTTTATAAAAATACATCATCATGGTGAGTAAAATTTCATTAAATCAGCAGATGAATTTGTTATCTTAGGTCCCTCATGATTACCCACTTTCTCTAAATCATATCTATCTCTAGGTTTTACTTTATCTATTCTATATGGTCCCAAAAACTTAGGTCTCAATTTCAAACCTGTCCCAAATTGTGTTCTCTGAATGACCACCAAGTCACCCATCTGGTAGTTAGGTGCCTTTCTGCGCTTCCTGTCATAGGTTCTTTTATTCTCTGCCTGTATCTTCTGGATATTTTTCTTTGCGTCTTGTCGTAATTGGTTCCTCTGTTCTTGAAATTCCTCCATCATTTCGTCCATCAGTAACTCCCTCAGGCGAAGGTCTTCCTTGTTTCTCATGGTGACGCCAATTAATAATTCAAATGGAGACCACTTGGTACTACGATTAAATGTACTATTTAAAATTCTTTGAAGTGGGTCTACGAACTTGAACCACTTGGTAGACTCCTCAATTGACAGCTTGGTCAAAACGGGAATAATAGTTCGGTGTATTCTCTCGACTTGGCCATTCCTCTGGGTACTCCGGTGGCGATTTGGAAATGTTGAATGTTTTCATTAGTACAATAATCTCCAAAAGCTCCAGAAGTAAAAGCAGAGCCTCTGTCTGTTATTATTCTCTTGGGATTACTAAAAGTCTTTTGTTGCAATTTTAATTTATCCAAAGCATCTTCTGCGGAAGTAGATCTAACGGGATAAAGCCAGGTAAATTTTGTAAAAGCATCCACTATTGTGAGAATATGCTGATATTTCTTGTTAGTAGAAGGCAAAGGTCATATAAAATCGACGTGATAAGTACTTAATGGCACATCCTCTTTAGGAATGGGGTTGAGGAATCCATCCTTTTTTCCACTCTTTTTGTTGGTCAAAATACATGGCACACAGTTAACAATTACATTCTGCACCTGCTTGCTCAAATTGGGAATAAAAAATTCTTGTTTGACAACTCCTTCAGTCTTGGCAACGGAGAAATGTCCCTTCTCATGTGCTAACTTAATTATCTCAGTTTGCATATCTCTTGGTACAACTATCAATTCACGACCTTCAACATATTTGTAAACTATTTCGTTTTTATCGAAAAAGTCTGAATTGCTGTTTGTTTCAATCAGTGACCTTAGACTCTCATCTTGTTGTGCCCTTTTTAATCTTGAGGTTAGAGTATCGTTAGTAATTATTGCGACTGGATATCTGCTAAGGGCATCCACATGTTGCACTCTCTGGCCGGAACGATGCACAATTTCATAATCAAACTCTTCCAGCAATAATGCCCATCGCGCTATACGAGTAACCAAATCCTTTTTGTCCATAGTCTTTTGAAACACTGAGCAATCCGTTATGACTTTGAAATGATTTCCCATAAGGTAGGTACGAAATTTCTTTAAAGCGTTGACAACAGCAAGAACTTCAAGTTCATAGCTGCTATACTTCTCCTCTGCCGGAGTAGTTTTCTTAGACATGTATTGAACTGGATGCAATTTTCCATCTTCTGCCTCTTGGAGTAAGACGGCTCCGTAGCCTTGTTGACTTGCATCCGTGTGCAATTCGGTTGTTTTTCCCTGCTGGAAAATACTTAATACTGGACTTGCAGTCAATAATTGCTTGAGCTTTTCAAATGCTTCTATTTGAGGTCGTTCAAAGACAAATCGATTGTTGTTTCTAATTAGATCACTCAAAGGTTTCGCTATTTAGAGTATGACGGAATAAATTTTCGAAAATAGCCAGTGAGTCCTAAAAAGCTTTGGACTTGTTTGACAGTCGTTGGTACAGGAAACCTCTCGACAGCTATCGTTTTTGCAACTGAAGGCGCACTGTTCCATTTTCGACAACGTGACCCAAAAATTCCACCTTTCGTTTTAAAAACTGACATTTTTCAAACTTGATCTCCAACCAATATCTGGATGCGACCTCAAACACCTTCTTTAGTTTTTCCAAACCTTCTTCCTCGTCTTTAGTTAGAACGACCAAATCGTCCAAATAAATTATTACGATGCCTTTTCGCATTACTTCCCTAAAACTGCTGTACACATATCTTTGGAATACGCTTGGCTTGTACTGAGACCAAAAGGTACCTTATTAAATTCGAACTGTCCGTCTGGTGCAACAAAGGAGGTGAAATGCCTGCAATCCTCGTTTACGTCGACATGAAAAAAACCATTTTTCAAGTCTAACGTGGAATACACTTTGGCGTCTTGCAGCCTATCCAATACGTCCTCTATCAGTGGCAAGGGGAAGCGATCCTTGACTAGTTTTCGGTTCAATTTCCTATAGTCAATGCATAGTCTGTCAGTACCGTCTTTCTTCTTGACTAACACGATTGGACTTGCATATTCAGAAGAGCTTGGTCTCTCGATTCCTTATCCAACCATTCGTCGATCTGCTTGTTGACGGTCTGATTCTCTAGAAATGACAAATGACGTGCTGTTTGGTAAACTGGTATATCATCCTTCAGGATAATTCTCATGGAATTCGTTTCTCGTTTCGGTCTTCTTAGGTGTATAGCTGTTGATTAGTTCAGAGAGTTCCTTTCTTATTCGAGGATTGATAACATGTTTAACTTCGATTTCATCTTCAGTTCTTGCTTCATAAACCTGTGTATTCACAAACCAACCTTCTCTTCGTGTTTACCGGAAATAAACACCTTTTTTATCAAAGCCAACAAAAGCTTGTTCCAAATGTCCGATCTTATCACTGCCTGGAACTCCAAATGCACCGCAGGCACGACATGCCATATTACGGAATATTTCTCTCCATCCAATTCGATTTCTCGTTGGAACGATCCTTTTGTTTTGACTTCGTACTTTCCCAATCCAGATAACACGACAATGTCCTTCGAGAACTTCGATTGCTCGATGATTCCTTTGCTTACATCTTCACGAATGAGCGAAACTGAGCTTCCAGTGTCGATTAGAGCCTCAAAAGTCTTGTTTCCGATGGTTATTTTCCTGGTCTTAATTCTGTCTTGTGAATTCGAGAACAGATCTGGACCGGAGAGCTTGAAGATTTATTGATTTTCGTACCCTTGTTGCACTTTGTACAATCTACGGCATAGTGACCTGGTCCCCTGCAATAGCTACATGTACCTGTTTAACTCTTTTTATCGTAAGTTCTCGTCGATTGAAAGCATTTTCTATCATTCCAATTATTTCCAAGGTGAAAACGTTCTTTTTGAGAACAATTATCGTTATTGTTCGATCTCTTAGCAAATGAGTTTAACTGCTTTGGCCCTATAGTTCTTCGGACGTCCTCATAATCTTCAAATTTTTTCGCTAGCTCAATAGATGAGTTAATAGTAGACCATTCGTCCAAAAAGTGTTCCTGAAAATCATACGGCCCTCTTCTTCATTTGATCGGCTATGATTAATTCTCGTAATTGGTCGTAGGTGTTAACTTTTAAGCCCAAAGTCCATCCATCAAAATACGTCTGTAATTCGTGTTGAAAATCTTGCCATGTTCGTTCATCGGACTTTTGGTGAAACAAAAATAACTGACGAAATTTTTCCGAGAGATAATTTAAATCTTTGTAAGAGCAAATCTTTATATGATCGTAATCGTTACACTTACCAGTTGGTTCTCTTGCGATCAGATGGGCAATTTCGACGGGTATTAAACCTATAAGTTTTTGAACCCAATCTTTTTTCGGTAAGAAGTTAGTTCTGCATGACGCTCAAATAAGGTAAGATTCAAACCAATATCTTCCTTCATATTAAACTTATGAAAAGTTTCGTGAAACAGTTTATTCGATGCTTGAACGTTTTCGGTGTTATTCGGCATACCGGCAGTCTGTTGCGCTTGTATTCGCAACTTCTCTAATTCGTACTCTCGTCTTTCTCTCTCATCCTTTCGCATATCCTCTCTCTCTCTCTCAGCCCTTTCTGTACGTTCCTCCACTATGCTATCAAGCATCTTTTTAACATCGTCTTCAACGTAATCTGGGCTTTTTACGATCAGCTCTAACTTCAATTTTGTGATACCTGCTTCGATAGTAAGATCCAAATCCTCGGCGAGTGACACCAAATCCTCTTTCCTTTTCGCGAGTAAGAATGCCATTTTTATACTCAGAATGGTGACCCAGAGAACAACTTAAATTTTTACCCAAGTTAAATGAGACAAAACCATTAAAATGACACGCAAAAGGTTTACTCACTTAATTATCAATTATAAACAATTATAGACTAAAATGGACTTTTTAAAGAATTCCCGGAACATAAATCCTTTTACAAAACACAACAGTATTACAGTTAATATCAATTTTATTTTTATTAAAAAAACAACGCGTTCCTCTCATTTATCAAAAATAGATTACTAAGAAAAAACACGGAAAGTACTCAGTTATTAATCCAAAACTAAAGAACATCAAATATTTATGTCTGCAATTAAACCAATAATAGTACCTAGTACTTCAAAATTCAATTTCAGATTCACAGAACAGGAAATATACACACAAAATCATTCATTTATATAATTTTCGCCTATTACTCACACAATACCAAAAAAAAGGATACTAGCACAATTCAATGTAATTCTGAAGACACTTTACGTTGACCTCAATGACACAGGAAATCTTGTTTCGTGTTGATAACTCGCAATTCGATGCAGTTCCAAAGGTTCTCTCGTCAGTGTTGACCTCAATGATCAAGGTAATCCCGTTCAATTCGTTCAGTATCTCGTTGAGTCGCTGGGCTTCCAGTTTTGGTTGACTGTAGCTGACGTGGAAATTCGCCAAGATTCCGTGTTTCTAACCAAGTCAATGGACTCCTTTTTCTTGTTGACTGTTCTCGCTGAAGTATTTCCGTATCGCTCGTAAAATTTCTTATCCAGCTGAAGGCTTCGCCGGGTCTCTATTCGATGCAAGGCAAGGTCTATGTACCGCTCAGGAAATCAAAAATCGATGAGGAGGTAAAACTTTTAAAAAATGCTCTTAGATAAAACTTTGAATAGTTTAAAAAATTCTCGGTCGAACCCCCAATTTGTGGGACGGCGTCTAGGGGAAGGTTCGATTTTAATGTTAAAATAAGCACGCAGAGTTAAAATAACTTAATTTATTAATAACACAACTAAAACATTAACTATTTACAAGGGGTTTTAAATTATTCGAGATAACACCATACTAATTCCGAAAACACGTACTCTTTCTCAAAACAACGGAGAGAGCGATTTCCTCTGACCTGCCTTCGTTCAAGCTTTGGTGCAACTCTCAGTTTCTTCTTTCTGCCACCTTTATAAATACATGACCTCATCGTATCGCGCAGCTAAAACTCACGTGGTTTCGATTAGTGGTGCCATCTCTTACAATAAAAATCAAAAGAAGTAAAAGAAAACTTGCACTCCTTTCTAGATATATATATAATATTTTAAAATAGGAGATACAAGTTCAAGATCCTAATTTAAAATAGAACCTCATTCTTCATTTCTATTTTTTATGAAGTTTAGTTTCAAAATTGTAAATTGAGAGAGAGAAACGGATTAAGATGATGTGTATTTTCTTATATGTATATTTTTAATGGGACAACAGTAGATTAAATTGACAAAAATCGGTCAAAAATCAAATTTAATTTTTTTAGC
>BMAO01003391.1:0-25747 GCA_019973975.1 Trichonephila clavata
TATGAATATATCTGAATCTGTCATATTGTAAAAATCGATGATGATTATATTTTACATTCACACATATGACTTTTATTTCCTGTTAAATTACTATATTTACTCTTCATATTGAGGCGTCATTGATATTTTTTTATAAAATTATTTTATCTTAAGTAAATGATTTTTTTTATGAAGATAGTCAAAATTTATCCCTTTACGCATATTAACCTTTAGTACATAATAGAATTTAATATTTTAAACTGTCTGAGAAAAAAAGTGCTGAAAAAAAGTTAAAAGAAAGATTGAAACATTTATTTTTTTCCTTCTTTTAACATTCAACATTAATAATTAAAAAATTTCTGTATATAGTAAAAGGAAAATTTAGTGTTTTGAGTCTAGTGTTTTAATGCTTTAAGTTTATGTAAAAGGTTTTTGAATTGCCAAAAATTAATGTTTTACACTTAACATTCTTCCTAATATTTTGATTATGAATAGGCCACTTATTTAAGTACATTTTTTAGAAACTGCTCACTATTTACTGGGTCAAGTAACGTATAATGATTTGGTTAGTCCTAGTATTCTAGAATTAAGAGATATTAATACACATATGGAATAATCGCTAAATATTTTTAAACTTAATTAATTTACAAGTTATTTGGACAAAAAATGTAATTCTCTACCTGAGGTAACCATAATTACAATTTCATTAAAGGATGTGGAAAGCAAATACTAAGAACAAGTAAAGAGAAAAGTACTACGAGTCTGAAATAGGTGTATTTTAAGCAACAAAATTAATGGTTAGTGGTATTTCCGCAATAAAAGAGAGCTTTATTTTGCTTAAAAAAATTAATATTCCATTTCTGCTACATCTAAGGAAACAATTATTATACCATTATAAAAAATGTGCGTCTTTAAGGAACTAAGCACATTTCTGTCGAGAAATTCAGAAAATAAATTAATGCCTTCTGGCAAAACAAAAGTTTGCTAAATATGAAAACTAAGGAGATGTAAGGACAAGTTTCTTAAGATATAAAAATGAAAAAAAAAAATATTTTTATGACTTCTACTACTATTAAAATTATTCTAAAATTTATTTAACGTTGTAAGGTATCCGATTGCCTTAAAATCAAAGATTTAATCAAAAATTGACAAAACACATTTTATGGTTTAAATTTTATAAGCTAATTCATTAGGTTTATATAAATGACAGCTTTTTTTCTATTAGTACAAAAGTTACAACTATTTTACTAAGAGTGGATTGCATTTACAATATGCAATTGATATTTTATAGCGTTTTACACAAAATGTATTTTTGTTTTTAAAATGTTTTTATACGTGACTAGATGTTGCTGGAATAATTATGAATATAATTAACTGAAAAATTGTGTGTGTATATTAGAATTATATTTTAAACTCTTTTAAAAATTAGTGCCTTATTACAAAATATACAGCCACAGATAAAAGATGTTTTTAAGCGGCTTTCGTACAGTAACAAAGAGGAAATGTTCTATGTTTAGAAAAACAAATTAAATATTTATTATTTTTGATTGTTTCAAAAGTGAATAGAAATGTAGCATATAAATGCTCAAAACCTGAAAATTTTATATAAACAAGCTGTGTGTATGCCTTTTTTAAAATAAAATCTCAGCATATTTTTCCATTCTGGTAATAACCTTTACAATTTAATAATTTTTTTCCTTACAATTTTAGCCTTTTCTTCATATAATTTAATAAATGAATCTGAAAAAAAAATTAAAAAAATTCCTCATAGCATAGTTTGTTTTTAAAAAAATAATTCACGTGTAGTCAAATACCTGAAATTATTACTTTAGTTTCAAAAAAATATATTCGCTTTATTTATATAGTAAGATTTTTTACAGATAACAATATAATAAAAATCTTATTTTAAACAAAAACATAACTTATCACAAGTATCCTAAAAAAAGTTTTGAATACTTTTTGATTCTTAAAGATAAAGGAGTTAACAAAATGTTTGATTACAAACATTTCAAAACAAGTGTATGTCTTATGCATGTTATACATCATAAATAACTGATTGTACGAAATTTTAAGAAATATTACAAATTACTTTATTTGAAAAAATCCCAAATACGGCAAATTTTATGCTTTTAGTTGTCAGAGTTGGTAATCAGCTATTTAAAAAGGTATTTACTTATGCATACAATCAACATTTAACATTTTTAAACATTTCAGATAAAGATGGAGACAATATATTAAAATTTAACATTTAAATCATTACATAAAATAAATCATCGTATTCTTGCTTTCATCGTACATTAAGATAAATTGCATTTTAACTCAAACAAAAATATATATCCGTTCCGTTCTTATAAATCAGTGATGAATGTTTCTTTACGAAAGAAACTTTTTAAAACAAAAGGTAGAATTAAAATCAATAACTTCTTATTTGAACAAATAAGCGTTGAATGTGAAAAGATATATTTTTACTAAGATGAAACGGAATAAGAGAGAGAGTTATAGAACCTGGCAACTGTAATTTTAAATGATGGATGTGTACAGATTGTTGCAAAACTTAAGTTAATAAAACCATCAAAGAATAATGTATCTTTGCTCTCAAATCGTATATTAGTAAATTAAGAAAAGAAATTACGTTACATCTTCTCTCAGCGCTTTTTATTTGTTTCCTTTCGGATTCTTAAAAAGCACAAAGTATATATGGAAGCGTTTCTTAAACTTAATTCGAAATGAAGAAAAAAATTCTTTATTAAGTAACATATTTGTTGATTAAAAGTATAAATGTATTAAAATGAAAACATATTTATTTTTGTAAAATTATTTTATTATGTTCAAGTGTCATTTTAAGAATTGATGTTATTTATTTTTTTAATATCATGAATAAAATTCTGAATGCAATGTAAACTACTCAAAAAAAGAAACAAATGGATTTCAAGAAATTATATACTGAAATATTTCTTCTGATAACTAATGTAAAAAAAAACATCAATAGTTTTAAATATAGCAGAAAACAGAAGAAGAAAACTTCTTATGCAAAATAACGTTCATGACGTCAAAAACGAAGCTGTTGTTTTTTGTTGTCTCAGTGGTGAAATTCCACCGTCCGTTTGTTATTTTGAGAAAAGATGCATAGGAAACGTCACGCGTGATCTACTGGAATCCATGTGGCTTGGAGTATTATAGGGAGACTTGAATCAGGCAAACGCAAAGAAATGTGGTCAACTCTGTTGGACTGGAAAAATATCATCCTAAGACTGTAAAATCAGTTCCAATAATTCGGGAATATTCGAAGTCGGCTAGAACAAGGTCATCCACGTGATACAACTGCAAATAATGACCGATATATCATGTTAAGTGCTCATCAAGACAGAACGGCAAAGGCGAATCAGATTCAAGACAGTCGCCTTTGGCAATTGGACGAAAAGGTTCAAGCAAACAAAACAAAACAGACTTCATGTGGGTAGTCTGTTTGCACATAGACTGATGGTATATATTCCGTTGACCACAAGATACGGTGCTGCTTGTAGAAAATTGGCAGCTAAATATCGATATTGAATGAAAAGTGGATATAGTCAAGTTATGCTTACGGAAGAGTCTCAATTCAGTTTAGAGTGTGACACCAGACATGTTATGGTATGGCAAGAAAGGGGCACTCGGAATAACTCTGAATTCGTCCAGGAAAGATCACAGAATAGACGAGGTAGTTTCATGGGATGGGTTTGAATCGGCATTGGTGGAAGTACTGACCAGCCTATCATTGGAAGAGCAATTTAACAGCTCCTCGGGCCCCCATGTGTGTGACATACCTTAATCTGTAACCATTGGTGATTCCTTCCTTTTAATGCACGGTAACGCCAGAACTCATACAGCATATCATGTAGAGAACTTTCTTAAAGCTGAAACAATGCATCGTAGGTAGTGGCCAGCATAATCACCTGATCTTAATCTGATCGAGCATGATTTGAAAACAATCAGATGATTTCCTTCTGAAAGACTAGGTCCAAGACTTGGAGGTTGCACATCGTCAAAAGTGGGACAATATTCACCGATGTTTCATCAATAACTCCATTGCAACCATGCTAAACAGGTATATGCTAGTCTTAGCAGTTCGGAGGGACCTCACACCATATGTATGCTTTCAAGTAATCAGTTTTTTGTCATTTACATACAAACAATTTTTCCCCCTGAAGCTTCATTCCATGTCTTTATACGATTCCATGGAATTAAATTTCACATAAATATGTTTTTGTTTCTTTTTATCAGCATTCCACCTGTATTCGTCATTTTATGCCCCTGCATGGCTATCGCGCAACAGTTTCTTCACGTTTTTGCATACTTCCCTAATTTTTTATGCAGTGTATATATGCATAAGTATATGTGCATGCACATATAAATCTATTCATACTATGTTCAGTTTACAGTACTCAAATTTAAGAAATAAACTTATGTTTTTATTTTAGAATAAATTAAGTTTATAGCTTTATTTTAAATTAACATAAGAGTACTAGATAAATACAAATGTAACAACGCAAGCCACAAGCATTCGATCATAACTACTTTGTCCAAAACACATCTGTCCTAGCATACGTTTTGGCAACCAGTGTGAATGAGCCCTTATATATCGGCTAAAATTAATTCCGAATTCTTGAAAATTTGGATATGCAAGCTACATCGAGTATCAATACTGATATTGCATACGATACAATATGAAAAATACAATACAACTTAAAACCAGCGAGTGTTTAAGAAAGAATTACAATTCAATAAAAAGCGATAAAACCCCTTCTTAATGATTTTATAGCAAATTGCAGTATAGAAACAAAAGCCAACTAGAAGCATGTCAAAGAGAGACTTACATATAAAGGTATCTAAATATTTTTTTTCTGTCATGTGTGTGTGATTCGGCTTCGGAATCAATTTCAAACTATTAGTTAAATTTATAAACGAAATCAGTAAAAAATATTTTTGTTTGTGCATTTTTTCATTTTTCCCCCATATTTTATAGCTTCCAGACTTCTAATAATATTTTCCCATCACAACCTTAAACCTTCATAACAAAAACATTAAATAATAAAAATTTACAGCAACAATTTTGGTTGAAGGCGAATGAGAAAGAGCTACCCTCAAACCCTCCCAAGGTAATTTAGGAGATTCTCTGAAAAATGTTTCCCCTCTGGATAACTTCAACGTTTCTAACCCCGTTCATTCATTATTTCCAGATTATTTGAATTTTGTGTGTTAAATGATAACTTTTCTTCCTTCAGGACTTTTAAAAGTGTGCTATATGGGTTGTTTTTGTTAATATTGAACATTGATTTATTGTTTTATTTTACTATGCCACGCGAATGTAAAAATCCCCTCTGCGGTTTCTGGTAAGTGTAGGATAAGCAACGAAAAGTCCTTATTTCACTTTTTAAAATAATGTCACTTTTAATTTGATTGCCAATTCGGGGTACAGGAAAAGGATTATGATCCAATGTTACTTGACCTTGACCAAAAGGCTCAAAGGTACCCTTAAACTAATGTCTTTTGTTGTGGCCATAATAAACATTTCTTCCAGCTTGAACCTCACAGTTATCTCATAAGTTTCACACTTTTGTTTGATTTCTATGCTCGGTTTCTCTATCAAAAAGGAAAAACTTGATTAAGTAATCAAATATCCCTTTATCTCTATGACTAATTCGTCGCAAAAAAAACTTTACCAACTCTAACAGCCCCCAAAACTACAATCTTCAACCAGAAGCAGATTTAGAAGACTTTGTGATTCACAGCCGGGGGAGGGATTCAACTAATGATGATCAAGGGCATTCGCTTGATTTGATTAATCTACAATCACGAAGTATTGTTTAACCAGAATTCAACAATATAGCCCAATATTTTTGAGTTACCAAAGGATACATTTCAGAATTGTTTAGATCTTGGCTTCAACAGTAGACTTTCTTTAAAAATTTTGTAGGAATATCTTCTATTAGTATCAGAAAGTCAGTACTGAAATTATTTTTTTCAAAAGATGAAGGTCTAGTATTCTGCCTTAATTAAATGCATTGATGATAGAAATTAAATACATGTGATGCACACAAATGGAGACTGTTTAGAAATTGATAAAATACAAGCTCTGGGCATGATATAAATCAGTCTCTCTTCTTACTCTGAGTTTATGAAAGAGACGCACTGCACAACAAAAAGAGGGTTGGGGAGGGTTTATTCAGAGTGGAAATGTGCTACAGTGAGATTTCTAAATTTTCCGGGGAAGGCTTCGAAAACTTCTCCCCTTCAACCGATTTTAGCCAAAAATTTGGTACTATGTATTTTATTTTTTGAGGTGCTTGAGTGAGAAAAAAAGGGGATTGAAAGGTACGTGGGATGTGTAGCAAACCCTCTCATCAGAAAAACCATTCGTTTTTTTACTTATTTTTTCCTTTGCTCTTGTTGAACATGGTCTTGTTGTAGAGCTTTGTAGCTCTTTCAAAGAAACTGGGTCATGAAACAAAATGAGATTCATATCCAAATTCAGGAAGCCGATATATAGAAGAATCAGCAGGAATGATGCCAGTGCTTGAAAAAAATTTTTTTTAATGTGTGAAATCAGAAGAGATCAGTTTGATTCGCTGATGAGTCCCTTTTTACTATACAGTGTAGCTCTCGATGTCTTTACTTATGGAGAAAAGTAAGTAATATTTTTCTTCTAATATGAAAGAAAGGGGCATTCACGCAGGAGGTGGTATTTGTATGGGAAGTAGAGTTTGTGAATTGCCACAATATACCTGCGTATTTGTGTAGCCTCAAAAAACTACAAATGCTCCCAGATACATTTCAGACATGCGGAATCCTAGTGCACTTGTGTTGGTGGCCGCAATTGGTGGTGCTTCATGCAAATAGTTTCCTGGTATTATTTTTTCTTGACTCTTATATCTATTGCTGTCCAAAGCTCTCACTTCATTCATTATTTTCTTGCAGATGAAACTACAATCCACACACACACAGACACATACAAATGATACTCTCCAGAAAAAAACTATGAGCCAAATATTCTTAGCCCGCTATCCTAAACTTATTTAAATTGAGTATATGTAATACGGTCTCAGGAGGTGTCTTGCCGGCCTCCTGTTAGATCCTCAGACTTTACAATCGTTAATGTTAACTTATATAAGAACTTATTTATGATATCAATGAATATTGCTACTCATATTACTCATTGACCTGAAGCATTACTGCCAGGCCTGTAATTATTTTCGAGGTTATGTACTCCGAAAAATAAGTTTTTTCGACACAACTTTATGGCATCAAAAAATATAAATACCATATAGCCATTTTATTGTGTTTTTAATAATTGCGTATGGTTATAGTAAAACTGTTCATTAACTTTCTTTTAAATTACTTCATGCATTTTGACTTATCATCAGCTTTCACTTTGCTTGTCGCTTAACCTTCGGAAATACAATTTATATTTCATTTTATATTTCTTCTCAATTGGACATTCAATATCGTATGGGAAATAAATTAAAAACAATAGAAAGTAATATAGCAGCACATCAAGTTTCGGTTTATTTTAGTGAGAAAATCTCATTGAAGTAAATTTAATAAGAAAAATTTCAAAAGCATAAGTACCATAATCAATTTTTGGTTATTGAATCGTCTTAAGCACAATTGCGATATGATAGGCAAATACTTCCAAGCGATATAGTATCAACAGCATGTTTGTGTCTAATTTGAGAAAAAATAGATATAAAAAGAAATTTAGAAGAAATGGGCTATAAGAACAATTTTCTTGAACTTTACATAACGTTAACATTAAAACATCATCTACAAATAAAAAATGTATTGTTTTTTTTGCACATTCCACTGCTTCAGAAAACAATAAATTGAAAAGTTTAGTGAAATGTATAGAGGATATATATATATATTAACTTTATCAAAAACAGGATCACCACTTCTAATAAAGTGTAGTCGGCATAAATGATCCAAATTATCTATTACGAACCGGTCGCTCAAATAAGAAAAATATCTTTATATGAAACCGCAATTAGATTTAACAAACCTAGCAGAGTAAACTAAACAGAAAATGTAGCATTTATTGCATGTACTAGCTGTCAATTTAAATAAAGACCTTTTACTTTTATTTTCTTTCCTGTATATAAACTGCTATTGTTCTTAATAAGGTAAAATATACAATAAAATTAAAATTCTGATAAACTGAAATAAAATTGTCTTCATATTTTACTATAACTATATTAAAATAGTATTCTATTCGATGCGTAATTACACTTAATTCTATCTACACTGCTGGCCACAGTAAATGCAACACCAAGAAAGGCAAGAGATAGGAAAACAAAATTTATTTAGTAGATAACATGTTGACTAAGAATCAAATGATTAAATTTATAGAATTCTGTGAATTGTGGTTCCTGCCAGAATCAGTAGCCAGAGTAGCCGCCATTGTTAGAGATCACTGCTACCACACGCATCGGCATTGATTCAAAGAGACTTTGGATGTGTTCTTGGGGTACAGCAGACCAAGCAGCTTCCACACTCTGCCAAAGTTGATCTGGTTTGGCTGCTGTGGGTGTAATCTGGGTCAATCGTTGAGTAACCATGGACCACACGTTTTCTATCGGCGAAAGATCCGGAGAGCGAGCCAGCCAGGGAAACAATTCAATCTGGTGAATGAAGAAGAACCTTTGGACAATGCGTAATACTTGTGGTTGCGCATTATCCTGTTGAAATGTGGATGTGGCCAAGCCCTGAAGGTAAGGAAAGACAAATGGCTCCATCACCTCAAAAATGTAGCGCTGGCTGTTTAAAGTGACAGCAATACGTACTAGAGGAGTGCGAGAGTGATATCCAATACCATCCCATACCCTAATACCGGGTGCAGGACCAGTGTGGTGGTGCACAACGCAAATGTTCAGCATCCTCTCTTCACATTGTCTCCAGACTCGAATCTGGCCATCGTGGTGTTGCAGACAGATGCGTGACTCGTCAGTAAAGACAACTTCATTTCATTCTGCCGCCCACATCCTTCTTTCATCGCACCATTGGTGGTGAAGACGGCTGTGGTTCTGCGTCAAGTGTAGATGAAGCAATGGACGTCTTGGAGAAAGACTCAATGTGCTGTGCTATGTTTCGTGATGTGACTGAGCGATCCGTCACTACCATGTGCACAATTTGCCTGTCCTCACGGGAAGTGGTGCACTGAGGTGGATGCGATCGACCACGTCGGTTCATCGTACACTACTGTATCCAACAGTCACATATCCGCATTACAGTTGTTTGGCTTCTTCCAACACGACTACCGATTTCCCTGAAAGGTAATCCACAATCTCGGTAGGTCACTCTCTATCCTTCCTCTGTCGAACTCGGATACTTGATCAAAAGCTGATCACTGTTTTCTACTAGACATAACTGATCGTTTTTTGAAAAAACCACAAGAAAAACGCAATTGCCGAACTTGAAACCGTCGAAATCTCCAAGCCTTAAATAGCGCTTTGAGGTGGCGCCACTGGCGTGCGTGATGTGTGTCTCCGTTAAAATTCTTATCATTTGCATATCTCACCTCCACTAATGCATGTTGTAAATTTCATGTTATTTGCGTGTTTCCTTCAGGGTGTTGCATTTACGGTGGCCAGCAGTGTACAATGTAACATCACTTATAAAATAAGTATTTTAGTTATGAAAACATATTTTTTAAGCATATCCATCTCCCATTCAAGAAAATACTTTTAATTGCGTAAGAAAAATAATTATTATTTAAGAAAATGTAAAATAAGAAATAATGTGAGCACACTCATTTTTTACGTTTAGAACGCACTTATTCCAAATCATTTTTTATATTATTTTTCATAAAATCCTACAAATGTTTCTTCAAAGAATATTAAGCTCCTGCCCATAAATCTTTACTTGCAATTCTCTTTTTATTGCCAAAAATATCTATGCTAATTCCAGGTAGTTTTTCTTGAAATGTATTCAAAATTGGAAGGATTATTTATATCTAATAATTCATTTATTTTCTTGTTTTTTCCGGCGTTCAAAATGTTGAATATTTTGAAGTTTTCAAGTCCATGGTAATTTTAGATCAAAGTATTTAAAAATAGTTAACATTCGCCGTATGATAATTTATTTACTAGATAACACAATAAAATTAAAAGTATGCCTTTATTTTACAAGATAAAAATATTCCTTTATTTTTATATTGCTATTGCATTTGCCACGTAAACAATTATTATATATATGTTGATATGATAATAGTTTCAAAATGAATTTTTTCTCGTAAATCTTGCATCATGTAATAACATTCAATTACAATTATGTCCCTCTCTCAAGAGATTTTCTAGCTGTTAAAAATAACGTATGTTTTCGTGAATTTATCGAGGAAAGTTGTTGCTGAAAAACATTGCATTGGCATAATTCCAGTAAACAACTCTATTGAAAGTAGAAATAACATTCCTTTTGAAAATGTAAAAATATAAAAACGCTTCAAACATCGAGATTTTTATAAAATCAAAATTTGCCCGCATTTGCAGTAAAGGCTCTGTGGTATAGTTTGTAGTTTAGTAAAATTTTTCTTCTTTATATTTTTCATGTATTTTTGTCCATACATTTTTATAGAAAAAATTACTATTAAAAATAAATCGACTTGCAGTTTAGCCATTACGGAAAATCAAAAGTATTATTCTACTCTGGTAGTTTCATAATAGTTTAAGAGTCCAATATCCGGTTATTTTCATCTTTCTTCTTAAAGGGATTAATGCACACAAAAAAATCCATTATTTTTCGGTTCATTTGCCGTATTCTTTTTCATCGAACCATTTTTTTAACTCTTGGAGAAAGCTAAATTTGGTGAGTAATGGGCCAAGGATTCAAGAGGAGAAAGTTTCTTTATATTGTTTTCCCAAATCCCTGAGGAAATTTTAGGAACAGCTTTCTCTTATTCATTCCGCACTTTTTTACCTTCGTAAGTGTCCTTTGGTATGTTAAATCATAGATTGGTTTTTCTCCCTTTTTTAAGTAAAGTGTAGCTTGTAGAATAAGAAATAGATACTTTTTTTGCAATGACGTGTTAGTTATTAAGATACAAGTAAAATTTCTCTGATATAACAGATACGACGATTTAATAATTTTCAGAGAAGTTATTTCGATAGTTCAATCAGAAGTTATTTTTATGCATTTCAAAATATGCTTACGTAAAAAATCAAGTTATGTTTGATTTGAGCTTTATTAGCGTTTCACTTTAAAGCAAAATGTGGGCTATTTACAGCGAAGCTCATAATTTTGAACCACGGTCGATTAACGAAGAGGAATCCTGATTCTGCCCCTTATTCTCCAAACTTCTACAAGTAACCTACAGGAGAACTTTAAATATCCACAGATTTAGTGAGCATCAGCCCCTCTTCATTTAGGATCTTCAATGACACCATAAGTTTAATTCATGACTCGATAATATCATCCATGATTTCGTGACCATGACCAGGCCACCGGACTAATTAAAAACTAAATAATATGCTTTAGTACGCCTTCCAAAACAAAATTAAACATGGACATGTCAAATTCAAAGACTGAATTCAATTTGTAAATTCTAATGCTTTTTTGAGTATATCTGTCATTTGAAACTT
Organism: Trichonephila clavata; assembly: GCA_019973975.1. Classification (NCBI taxonomy): domain Eukaryota; kingdom Metazoa; phylum Arthropoda; class Arachnida; order Araneae; family Nephilidae; genus Trichonephila; species Trichonephila clavata. The sequence continues at coordinate 11,586 of BMAO01003391.1, forward strand.
GATTTTAAAGAACTACTTATTTTTTTCTATGTTATTTAAACATAATATTTAAAACTAAAAATCAAATAATTACTTTCCTTTTATGTTAAATTTAATTGTTTAACTGGATATAAGTTCAGACAAATTAATGTTACTATGTTATTAAATTCCATTAACAAATAAAATTTAAATTTTTATTCACATTTTTAGTAAATCTCACCTTATTATATGTAGTGGATTACTACAACTTTTTGCAAAGAAGCTTTTTAACTAACGATATAATAATCTGAATTTTTACTTACGATAAACATTTCAAGACCTTTGATTTTGTTTTAAAATTCTGGAAGTTAACACAATGAAGTTTGAAAGGTTCATTTCTTTCCAACATTCTCTAGAGTTAATACAAAAATACATTTGATCTTAGATATTTAAATAAGCCCTTAAAAGTTTACAAATAGAGCTTCTAATTTCATTTAAAAGGATAAATTACAAGTATTTTCTTAAAATAAAAGTAGTATATCAATAAAGAGTGAAAACTATCTGATTAAACACTGTTTTGTAATCCAAATTAAATTTAATTGAACAACTATAATGGTATCTAAACACATTTAAGTATCTACAGTAGCTGAGTGGTCAGGATCATGAGCTTTTGATTTTTGCAGCTATCGATTCCAGGGTTTCAATTCAGTACCTGGAAAACATTTTATATAAAATAGCTGACGCGACTTAAATCCATCAAAGCTCAAAGTTCCTTGCAGAATAGTTTTTAAATAATTTGGTGGGATTCATCGGCAATTCAATCAATTCTTCTGTCAAAACTTCTCAAATTAGAAGCCAAAATTGCATCTAGAGAGCGCAAGATCTGGCAGAAATTGAAAACTGTCTTCACAGCGGAAGGTGGAGTGGGATGTGATTGAACATTTCGCTGTTTCCATCAACTTATTTTCTGTTAGATTAGTGTAATCTTTTATACATTCTTCAAATTCAACTTTTCCAGTTTCTCTCAATTATTAATTATATTCATTACAAAACTTTATACAGATGTCACCATTGCTCTAGATTGTTAATATTGCCAGGTGCCTGTAAGGAAACTTGTGCCCATTTTCCCTCCTTTTTTACTTGGCTCTATTTTTCAGTTTTACTTTTTTGGAATTTTCTGTGTGTCTCCTAAACTTATGCTTCCTTTTTTTCAATTCTTACGATTAGCTCACTCTATCTACATATTTATTTATATATCTTGTTCATATTTTTAATCGTTTATAAAATGTTTTCTATTCATCCAATCTATTTCAAAAACTTTTTTTTAAACTTGGAGTGGATAACACTTAATGTTAATACTTTTTTTTCAAATATTAATTCATTAATTACCGGCTAATTAATTAAATTAAACTAATTACCGGTTTTCGACGCCAAATTAAATTCGTCTCCATCGTTGTAACAATGTAACTTTTAAAACAATGATAAACGTTGACTTCGATAACCGGTTTTTCAGTCAAAATAGCCAAAATTTGCATTGTTACAACGATGCAAATTTTCATTCGTTAATAAAATACTTTCTTTTCATTAATTCAAAGTTGAAAATGGACTCAAAAAATCAATTTTATGTTACTTGTTTTAAATTATATTCTACTTGCTTCTATTTATAGTTTCAAATTCGTTATGTTTTACAAACAGCATACTGCTTTAAAATAAGTTCATGTTTTTAGCTAAACTAACATTTAATTTGGGTTTTTGTTCTTCATTAGTGATTCATTATGTATTAATTTTCTGATAAAAGGCAATATATTCAATCTTATAAAGCAAGTGTAATCCTAGAGCCTTATTCTAGGTCAGTAAGGCTCTAGGGGAAAAAATGCCTGAGAGTTTTTGTCATTTTTTTTCTTTTCTTTTTTTTTCTTTTTCTTCTTTCAAAAGAAATGAAATCAAATTTTTGTTTATAATTTTCAGAATTTCATCTACATCTGTTTTGTATGATATTTAATCAATCTGTTATTCGTTTGTCTTATTATATTTTACACACACAAATATATTTATATAATGATAATGCAGTTGACATGCATTCTTATACTTTAAAATTTAAATTATTCAAGTACTTGATGAATTTTGATAAATTAGGCTCTTATTGTTGGTTTATTTTTTATTTCAATATGTAATATTGTACAGTATTACAACAATCTTTCATTTAATTTTATGGAATATAAATAGTACTTTCACATACATGTGCTATTATTAGACTTGGCTTCAATTTTCCTTCACTTTCTTGTGCTATTATGTTGAAATTTTCTGCTGGATAGGGAAGTTTAGGATCCTGTAAAGCAAGCCTAACCATATTTCATTGTCCTGATTCAGTTACAGCTCTGGAAATCATAAGTCTAGAAATTTGATGTTTCGATTTTTTTATGTCAACTTATATTTTGGCGAGTTTTTTATAAGATTTTTAAAATCCTATTTCATTTATTCTTAGCTGTTTTGGAATTGCAATTTTTCTTTTTATATTTTATTATACTATATATATATATATATATATATATATATATATATATATATATACATATATATATAATATATATATATTATATATATATATATATATAATATATATATATATATATATATATATATATATATATATATTATAATATATATATATATATATATAATATATATATATATATATATATATATATATATATATATATATATATTTCACAAAATAATTTTATTATTTACGTTGGAAAAATGTTGCCTGGTAATTATGCCAGAATTTTTAAAAACGTTTATAATACACACTTTCATAAGAATGAATCTTTTAAAAACTGCATTTCTGACACATAGTGAAGTTAGGGATCATATTATTGCGATACATAAAAAATCGCTCTATGCATACCAGAGATTAAAACTCCTTGTATATTTTTAACTCCCAAGTAACCTAAAAAACTTGTTAAATTTCACAAATTTACAAATGGTTTTAAAAGACATGTTACTATTGCAGGTTAAATTGTTGCATAATATTCTAAAAAATTTCATCAACTAGCAAGATAATAAAGATATAATTAAAAATATTAAAGATATACATTTAAAAAAAATATAAATATTTATTCAGTTAAAAGTTTTGTTTTTGAAGATCTTTTTAATTCCATTGATATAAATGATATTAATAAGCTAATTTTAAAAAATCACAGTAGTTAGGAAATAAATATTAGTTTCCATAATTTAAAATTCTCATAGATTTTGTTTTAAAGGAAAATTTTATTAATTTTAATGGTACTCTTTATAAATAAGTGAAAGGCTTGCCTAGCAATAGTTTGGATAAATTACATTTACAATATTATGAAAAAACTATAGTATTTATACTGACTACTATATTTTTAGATATATTGATGATTTAAAAGTTATTAGTAAAAATAATTTTAAATAACATTAGTGTTTATATTGATTACTTAAACTTAGTTAAATTAACAATTATCCTCTTAAAACTGATTACGTCGTGGTATCATTGTATATTGTGGTTAATATACAATGCAATATTTAGGATAAAACAAATGCTTTCAATATTAATATTCTTAAAGTACCATATTGCTATCCGTATATATTAAATTCTCTAAATAGGAATTTTATGTTTAATATATTAATCGTAATAGTATATTAGTTAGAGATAAATATAATTTTGGAAATCTTAACAACTTTTTTCTCATTGTATTGAATATGGATGCCCTATTAACTTTCTTTACTATTATAATTCTAATGGGTTTAAGATAAGTGACACATTTAAATAAAATTTCTATTAGTTTTAAAAAATTTCTATTTTTTATCTATAATATTATTAATTTCTCTCAATAACTTTAACTATACAGTTACTAATTTATCTCACAGGATGGTACTAAATGTTTAGTAAAATTAACTATTTTTTTATTTTGTATTAAAGTTGTTATGTGTGATTAAGTGTTCTCTTCGTTTCAATAAATTTCCTACCAGTACTTTAGATTTTTTAAGTGTATATATAGACTTAATTTCATTTAATCTTAATATTTTCTAATATTTACCATTATGCAATGCTACTCTTAATTCGTTTTGTAATGGTAGTAAATAATATCATAGTGATGTGTTGACAGATAAGTTTACTTATCTTAACAATGTTTCATAAAAAAAAAAGATACTCCTTATTAGTAAGTTGTTTTTATTAACTTTTTTCTGTTTTATTTCATTTAATTAGAATTTTTGTGTTTTATTTTCTTATAATTATATATTTATCGTATTTCCTAGTTTCCGTAGAGTCCAGTAGAATAGGCAAATTACAGTTAAATGTTAGCTGGCCAAAAAACATTATTCAAACCTGTATTATTGGTTCGTAAGGCGAAGAATTTGCTTTTGTACTACCATATCTAATATATTTGTTACTCTGTTCTGTGTCTACTTATAATAAAGGTTATATCTATATACACTCATGTCCATAAAATAAGGATAATGAAGTTCAGGCCAAGAAAGAGACAGAAGCAAAAAAAATTTGACTTATTTGTAAAGTCTATTTATTAAACAAAAGGAAAAGAGCAAAAAAGATGCTATATGTTTGACATATTTAATAAAAGTTGCGATTTTTACTCCCTGTGAGCAAATTTTAAAAAAGAACCTATTTACTAAAAACAGTATAACATGGTTTATATGATGGTTAATACGGAGTATGTCTCCCGGACGATGCAATACAGGCCTTACAACGCCTACGTATGCAGAGTATCAAATTATCAATCTGATCTTGGGGAATACTACAACACCCATCGAACAATGCCCTCCGAAGTTCCGGTAAAAAGGTGGGAGGGGGTTGACGGGCTGCAATTCGTCGGTCAAGCATATCCCACACATGCTCTATTGGATTCAAGTCCGGTGAGTATGCTCACCAATCCATACGGGTGATATCCTCCGATTGAAGGCATTCGTCTACAATGTTTGCACGGTGAGAACGGGCGTTGTCATCTATAAACAGAAGATCAGCCCCCATGGTGCCCCGAAACAAACGTACATGTTGTTCCAAAAATGACATCCCGATAGATGTGGCCTGTCATCGTTACACTCTGAACATGCAGGTCAATTCTGGAACCAAGAATAATTCCTCCCCAAACGAGCCATCCTGCACCACCGTAACGGTGTCGTTCAATGATGTTCTCTTGGTGGTAACGGATACCTGGCGCTCTCCATATGAAAGTCCGGCGAGAATCAGACTACAAACAAAACCTGGCTCGTCGGAAAACATCACACAAGACACTGTTGCGGTGTCCACAATGCATGCTCTCTACTCCAGGTTAATCGCAGGCGACAGTGAGTTGCGGTAATGGGAACACATCTGACAGGCCTACGAGCATATGGACCAATGTGCCCTAAGCATCTCTACACGGTCTGCCTTGAAAACTGTTGACGGTAGCTGAAAACAGCTGACGAGATAGGTCTGATGCTGTGCTCCGTCTGTTTCTTTTGGCAGTAACTGCAAAATACTGGTCCTCATTCGGCTTTGTAACTCGGGGGCGATCTGTGCTGTAACATCTACTCACATTACCCATCATCTTGGAATCATTGCCAAAGCTTGGAGATGACACTCTGGTCGATTCCAAGTTCTTCGGATACTTCCAGCTGAGTACGTCCACATTCCAGTCGTCCGATAATTATCCCACGTAAAAAATCATCCAAATGCTTCCTTTGTGCCATAACTATGCGGTTATTGCACTGAAAGGCTTTTAAAGCGCTTGTGAACAATTTTACTTCTTTGCCACCATTCCTTATATACCCCTCTCTTACATTCTCGTCATTGAGACGTACTATTTGCGCTATCTGGTGTTTTCCTGTAGTTTGCATATTCTTCTTCAAGATGTGTGTGATAATTCTACAGGAGAAATTTTTATTTTAGAGTTTAATTTCTGCGTGATTCTGAATTATACTTAATTTATGGACATGAGTGTAGATATATGTAACCAAGAAAGTATTCAAATTTCAGTCGATGCATTAAAACTAAGATACTGAAGTGACGATGAGATTTATTTGCAATATTGTAGTCGCGGGAAAAAAAATAAAGTGTCTTTGTATAGATCGTCTCATGCATTTTAATTTAATCATGCATTTAAATATCAGGAGAGATATTTGTCTGAAAGCATTGCTCACAAGCACTAAAAATACAAGACGGTTATTTGAGCATGATCCTTATACAAGTACTAAATTACAAGACAGGGAATTATTCAAATACAAGTTTTTTATGTACAGGGAAGAATACGAATTATAAAAAATGCAATCACGTGTTCAAGTGAAATGAAATAAAAATTATTTACAGAAATTACTTCATTACATAAGGAATAAAATACATTTAATAAGGCTCATGTAAGCAATTAATTTTGCTTTATTTTTAGGAATCGCTACTAAATTTATCCAAAATTTGAGGGCTGAGGGATCACAAATAAATCTACGAAAATAATTTTTTAATGCAGTAGAAAACAATAAATTGAGATGTGTTTCAAAATTGGGTATTTAGATTTATGAATTAGATGCTATAAATAAGGAAGATTCGAATTATGAGGTTATATCTTTTTAAGTTATAGCATATACAGTGGTGGCCAAATTTGTGGACACTTTTTAAAGTTATGTTTTTTAAGTTTGTATGCTTATAGCAAATGTTACGTTGCACAAAATGAAAAGTCTTTTATATAATTTTAAAGAGAATTTTATACTAAATTCAATAAAAAAAAGCAAAATTGAAATATTTGCAAGACAAAAATTTATGCTGCAATAACTGTAGATATAGATTAGATATAAGTTTTAGTAGTGAGTTATCAGGGCTTTTTGAGGGGTAGCCTTTATTTATTATTAGAGCTCCACATCGATGTTTCATTGAGCTGAAAATAGTTTTAAGCCCTGCCTTCGTTATTACATGATGTCAGGAAACATTTGTATCTTCAATTAGTCCCTTTTTATTTCAGTGGTGCCTCATTTGGATAAGATATTTCAAATGGCACCACAAGTTTCGTAAGATGATTGAGGTCAGAACTGTTTCCTGGCAAGGACAACAATGATAATTAGTCAAGAAGCAATCACATCAAATGAAAGAGTAGATATGACACCTGGAAAGAGATTTGAAACGAGAAAGGGGTCCTTCATATGTTAAAATTGCAAGACAGGTGGGTGCTCAATGGCTACATCTGGAGACTGAAAGTTTTGTATTAGATTTCATGAGAAACGTTTAATAAAAAAAAAGCAGGAAAAGGCTAAAAAAGGTGCACCTCATCTGTTGATGACAGAAGAATAAAAATACTATGTCACCAAGTTAAAAGAAGGTCATGAATGGTCATCAGAACTTTTACTGAATGATGCTGGTGTTTCTGCTAGTTCAAAAACAATCAGGAGAAGATTAGCAGACGTTAGACTAAGAAGTAGAATTCTACGAATAAAGTTTTATTTCAATTTGCAGTAGAGCTAAAAAAGACTACAGCAGTCAAACGAGCAGAGTAATTGGACAAATGACTAGTTTTCACAAGGTATATGGATGGATGAAACTAAGATATGGTTATTCGGTAGCGATTGCGAAAATTTTGTAAGACGTAGAAAATGAGAAATGCAACATCCTGACTGCATCCATGCAACTGTGAAGTACCCACATAATTTTAAGATTTCCTCATATATATCAGCAGGGGGTTTCGGTAGCCTTCATATCATCAATTGGACACATAATGTCAAAAAAATGCATTGACACTACTCTAGAACCCATTCTTTTACCTTCCATCAGAGATCTATTTATCAACAATGCTTAATTTATTTTACAGCAGGTTTCAGCTTCTTGGTACACAGAAAAGTAATCGAAAGACTGGTATTGTTCTGAGATCAATGAGTTGTTGTCCTGACCTCAATCCTATCGAAAAGGTGCTCAACCGTTTGAAAACTCTTGTCCGAATAAGGTACCTATGAATTCAAAAGGGACTAATTGAGGATATAATTGTTTCTGTCATTATTTAATAACGAAGGAAGAGCTTAAAACTATTTCAGCTCAATAAAACAAAAATGTAAAGTTGTAATAAAAAATAGAAGCTACCCCACTAAGTACTGATAACGCACTGCTATCATCAGTATCAAATGTATATTGACAGTTATTGCGGAATAACCTTTTTTGCTTTGCAAATATTTTAATCTTGTTTTTTGAACCAGTAATACTTGAAACCAGTATTAAATTCTCATTAAAATGACAAGATATACTTTGCATTTTATGAACGTAATATTTTTTATAAGCATAGAAACTAAAAGTAGCCAGCTTTATATATATATATATATATACCTTTTTTATCTTACCTACCTCCAACTTTAAATAGGCTTATATACCCACAAATCCTTACGCGATGGTAAAGAGTTCACTCTGTTTTTATTTATTACTCATTTAATTTTGAAGCTAATCTTTTCAAACCTGACAATCCCCCCTCCTCCGCTGGCCAATCCTGACTGGCACGTCCCCAGAGGATAAAAATAACAATATTCCAATGATATCAAATTCCCAAATGAATTAAAAATCTAAAAAATATAATAACTGTATAAAAGAGTGAGCTGGGGTGAATCTCCTGACTTGTAAAAATAACAATATTGAATAACAAAATATCAAACTTTGGTATACAGCATTGGGTTAGATAGAATTGTTTTCTGAAAAATATCACACATACAATACTTTCAACTATGACTATAATAATAATGAGGTTTAGAAAAAACAACATACGATAGTTCACATTAGACACACAAAAATATAGTAGTGTTAAGCAACATAACATAATATCGAGTGAAATTCTCACTGAATGTGTAGTAACAGTAAACAATGTTAATAAAAGTGATAAATGTTGAAAAGTTACAAGTACTTCAAAATGGTTACGTAAATACATAAAATGAATAGATATCAAATACGTAACAACAAAATGAATTTAGGAGCTCCCAAAAAGGAAAATATTATATAACTATAACACAGAAATTTACCAAAATAAACACAACATCAACATTATATCAAAATATCACTAGAAATGTAAAATGCAAAGAAAAAAAACAAATATGTGTATTTCAGATATATCAAGTACAGGGAAAAATTCAATGTCTATCTTTTTTTTTTATGTTTGTCGTAATGTTTCACACAGTCCTTGGAAAAATCACAGAGAGTTCAATGTTCATCATTCAATTATTGTTTATCTCCCAGTTCTTTGTTTATTATTATCATTTTGATCACTACTCAACCAACTTATTTAAAAAATACAGAACCATAACAAAATCTTCAGAATATCACATAATATTTTGTAACTTCCAGAATGTACTTCTATCACAAATACTCACAAGAAAATTATTATAACATTATGTATCATAAAACTGACCTCATCACGTTTTCATACAGTCCATAATTAACATACTTCTTCAAAAATAGTCTTCAATAATGTTTTCATTATGAATAAAAATACAATACAAATTTTCAATTACATTAAATTTTGATTTTCATAATGTATACAAGTCTTAAATTCAAATTTTATAAAAGAAACTTTTATTCATTTATATTTTTCTAAATAACAATGCACTTCTTTCAAAATAACAATGCACTTCTTTCCCCCCCAAAAAAAATGTTTCAGAAAACACTCTATAACAAATATACATCAGAATTTATCATAATTGGAAATTGGATTTTGAATGAAATATTTTAATCTCTTGTAGAATGAACAGTGTCTGTTAATTTTCCTGTATATTTATTTGGTTTATCTATTTTATAAGTAACATTTGAGAGTTTGTTGACAATCTTAAAAGTACCATTATAAGGACTCTGTAGTTACTTGAATTAGGGTATGAGAAATTTTGATATAGGACTAAATCTCCAATTTTAATTTTTGCATCAACATAATTTTATCGTACCTTTGTTTATTTATCTTATGATACTTAATTGTTATGTTTACTGCAATTTGTCTTGCTTGTTGTATAGGTGGATAATTCAATTTTACTTGATTAGGTAATGGTGAGTCATATGGCAAAGTTCCAAAAATTAAATATACAGGTGGAAAGCCAGTAACATCATGTGGCGAGTTATTGTATTCATATGTAACTTGTTCTAATAGTTTTTTACAGTGAATTTTCGTAGTTGAATTAACTTTACATCTTAATTTTGCTACTAATGTCTGATTAACTCTTTATTCTTTCCATTGCATTGTGGTCTATTTGCTAAAGTTAGTAATTGTCTAATATTATGATGCTTTAAAAATTTCTTAAATTTAGAAGAGGAAAAGGCTGCATTTATATCACTTGACAGTTGTTTTGGGCATTGAATTGTAAAAATTTGTTTTAAGCAATTTGTAAAAGTTTCAGAAGTGACACTTTTGGATGGAAATGTCTAAGCATATCTGGTAGCATGGTCCAGAACAATATGCAGGTATTTCTTTTGTGAATTATGATAATTAAATCCTCTACAGTGTCTAGTGACATCAGTTCAAATGGTTCTTCTGCCACGGAACTTCTTCTAATAATCCATACTTTTTTGTGTAGATTTTTATTCATTTGACATGTTTCACAAAATTTAACAAAATTTGAAATATCTAATATAATATTTTCCAGTAATAAATTGGGGAAATTAATTTTAACATCTTTTTCACACCTGGTGACCAAATTGTTCATGTGCAGTTGTAACTAATTTTTCTCTCAAAGCTAATGGTACTACAATTTTAATTAAATTCTTTTCTTAATAGTTAATACATCATTATATTTGAATATTTTGGATCATTCATGTTCTCTCAATTTTGGTATTCAATAATTTCATCAGTATTTAAAAAATGACAAATGGGTGATGTATAATGAGATACAGGGTTCCTCGACAACATTTCTGCTTCAACATTTAATTTCCCTTTTATATAAACTATCAAATATTCATATTGAAAAAGTTTTAAACTCCACCGAAATAAACGTCCAGTTAAATGTTTTACACTTTTAAGCCATTGTAAAGCAGCATGATCAGTAGGTATTGTGAATTTGGATCCATGTAGGTAACAGTGAAAATTGTCTAAGGCATCTATAATTGCTAAATACTCTTTTTCTGAAATTGTATAATTATTTTCATGCTTAAGTAATTGTCTCGAGTGATAAGCTATGGGGTAAAGTGTTCATTTGGGTGTTCTTGTTTTAAAATTACACCTATTGAAACCATAATTGCGTCACAAAATACATGACATGGATATTGTGAGTTCTATAATTTATGTATAGGTTTTGAGATTAAACAATTCTTTAACTTGTGATAAGCTTCTTGACATTCATGTGACCAATTCCAAACAGCATCTTTTTTAAGTAATTTATTTAATAGTACTCTAAGTTTTGTATAATCTTTAATAAAAGTTTGATAAACATTGATGGAACCAAGAAATCTTTGGAGTTCTTTTACATCTTTAGGTGGTGCTAATTTTCTTATTGTTTCAATATTTGGATTACTTGGGGAATAATGACCTTGTGTTATTTCATATCCTAAAAATTTTATTTTTTCTTGTGCAAACTGACATTTTGATTTTTTAAGTTTAATGTTTTCTTTTTTACAAATTTGAAAATTTTTATCTAAATGAGTTAAATGCTCTTCCCAAGATTGTGAGAAAATTATAATATCATCAAAATAGTTTAAAGCAAAAGTTAACTGATATTTTTGAAAAATTTGTCTTATTGTTCTTTGGAAAATAGCTGGAGAATTTTTCCAGCCAAATGGAAGTCTTAACCATTCATAGAGTCAAAAATTAGTTGTGAAAGCTAGTTTTTCTGCATGTTTTTTCATGAATTTTTACGTGCCAAAATCAGCTTGTTAAATCGAGAGTAGAGAAAAATTTAGCATGGGTTAAATTATCAACTACAAAATCTATCAGAGGTACAGGGGTGGAATCTTTTCGTGTTATTTCATTCAGTTTTCTATAATCAATACATAATCTTGATTTTTCCCTTCATCCTTTTGTATGCTAAAGTTACAGGGACAGCATATGTGGACTATGGGAGGGTCTAATAAAACCTGCTTTTAACAATTCTTCTATATGTGTTTGTATTTCTTTAGATTCTTGTTGACTATTTCTATAGGGGCGTAAACTTATAGGAAGGTCTGAGATTAAATGAATACTTTGTGGTTCCAAATTGGTACAACCTACATCATATTTATTTTGTGAAAATATGTTTTGAAATTTGTCAAGAAGTTGAGTTAAATATTCCCATTGCTCACTAGTTTGTTTTGGTACTGTGTCCTCAACAACCATGACTGGGTTAAACAATATTTTCAGATCAGCTTCAGGGCTGTCTGGTATTTGATCTAAATAGTTATTACCCTTCTCAGTACTATTATTTTCATGATTAGCATTGGAATAGTTCATAAGTTTATCATTTTCAAGAGTTTTACAATATGTCCCATGATATGTTCTAAATTCACTGACACACTTATTATTTGAAATTTTAACATTACTTAAATTTTTACCAAATTGAAAAACACATTTTACGAATACTAATATCAAGTTTAAATAAATGTAAATATTTAAGTCCTAAAATGATATAAGGCAATTCAGTATCAATTACAAACAAATCAATTTTTTAGATATACTTCCAATATTCATATAAATTGTAATTATACCTTTGGGATGAATAGTCCACAAGTTTGATTTATTTTTACATCACTATTTTTTTAAATTCTTAAAATTTTAAGTTGTTTAGATAAATTTATAGGAATTAATGACACATTGCTTCCTGTGTCAACTAGAGTAAAAAAGTGCGTAGAACATACCTTTGATTTGATGAGTAGTTGTCATCTATGCCCTTGGAATTCTCACTATTTCTGGGAGGGCGAAAATTATATTGATTCTGTTGTACAACCTGCCTAGGTTGACTGTTGAACTGTGTGGTGTTGTGTGTGTGTTGTGTGTGTGCTGTCTTTCATTGAAACGCACCATATGAGATTGATGTGGCTGTCCATGTCCTCTTGATTGGAATCGTAGTGGATCAGTTCCTGTGTTTATATTGCCGTATGCTTGATTATTCCATATTCTTGAACTTCCACTTTCTCCCGCATTTCGATTTGAATTGTCCGGTGTTGCTGCGATTAATTGCCTCATTGTCGAAATCCATTCGCAGGGTTTAGAAATCTTTTGAATAATTAGGAATTTCTGGAATTCAATGGGACTAGATAATGTCATATGTTCCACGATGGAACTGTCATCATAATTAAGTTTTTTACCTAGTGCAAGTTTTTCGGTAAAAAATGAAATCAAGTTTTTGTTGTCTTTTAATTTTAGGCTGTGGAATTTTTGAATTCCCTTTTGTCTGGTCACATCGAATACCATAGTTAACAATTCTTTATTTTCTTGATAAGTATTATTAAATAGTTTATTATCGTACCAAAATTTGAGGTAACTTCCCGTGAGATATCTAGGAAGATTTTTTTCCATTGTTCGTCTTTTTGATACTCTAGGCATTGTTGATCAAAACAGTCCAGAAAACTTTTAAAAGAACTAAAGTTTTAGTATCAAATTCAGATAAAAAAAAATGTTTTGAAGTGTCCCCTGGTGCCTCCTACCGGAAAGAATCGTCTTCCATTCTTCTATCGTTTTCAATGCAGTCGCTAGTTCGAAAAAATATTTCCTAAAGTTCATTTTCTTGTTTCGTGGCATATGTTGAGGTTTCATCGCGGTGTCCAGCCGACACTTGACAGGCCCCAGGCCTGCTGGTTAAATGAGGAGGGCATCATCTCTAAAAAATACTTCTTTATTCTGCTGCAATCATATCAAAAATCCAACATGGCGACCTTTGGTGCGCAACCGAGTAGAACAATAGACAGTAAATCGACGAGGAGTCACCAGCTAAGCCTTTTCCAGAAGCGTTCTTCGTCAGCGCTCACTCCACCTTTAAATAGGTTATTTACCCACAAACCCTTACGCGATGGTAAAGAGTTCACTCTGTTTTTATTTATTACTCACTTAATTTTGAAGCTAATCTTTTCAAAACCTGACATATATATATATATGTCGTGTTCAGATTCAACAGCAAGCTTATTTATAAAAATGGTTTATTCAAAAGGAACAAACGGAGTATACTTTATAAGAAAAACGGAGACGCACCTGTAGTATAAGTGACGTTCCACATTATCTAGCTGTTTTAAGTACCCTTCTTATTGAGGAGATATTTGAAAATTAAGCATGACATAGGAT